>JAQIXG010001951.1:0-19390 GCA_034700105.1 Oconnorella tubifera | reverse complement strand
AAGCCGCCACCCCCCCCCCCCCCACATGGGACCCACTCGCCAGCCTAATCATTAATAAGTAATTTTCTTATTGATACAAATGTGTTCAAATTATCTATTTGTCAATATCCAAATATATTATTTAGAATGATCAAAATTTAATCCGCTGTGTATATAATTGTTGTGTCTTCATTATTGGATGTTTAGTTATCAATGAAATTAAAATTCTGTTATTACTGAGAAAAATTTCCTTGCCAGAATCTCTGTCTCAGATCTCTGTGTATACTTTAAAGCATCTACTTTTGATTTTCTTGACAAACCGTAAACATTTTAACATATGTATTTCGACACGCTAATTATGACATGAATACATTTTTGTTTCTATGCGCTATTTAATTTCGATGTATCGATAATAAATTATTCGTCTCAGAGTCTTAAATTTATTTGACGACTGATAATAATTTATGTTAATCGGCTCAGGCGCTACAGACGTTTTATTCAATCAATATCATAGCTGCAGTTTATTTAGGTAGCTTTAAGCCAGCTATGTATTGGGCACAAGTGTGCAAGGGGATACATGAATTTTTCCCCAGGGTCGCATTCAGTTTCGTAGGAAATGGGAGAGGGGTTGTGAGGGTTATTAACCCCCTCCCCCAATGGCTGTAAAAAAAATAATGTTCAAGATGTAAGTTTGGTGGTGAAACCCCCACATGTGACGATGTAATGCAATTTTTGCGCTGAACTCAATTGCATGTATTTTGCGATTAAACACATGCAATTGACGCTAAAAATGAGTCAGCTTAAAAAAAAAAAAGGTCATTATTCAAATTTTGGAGGAAACTCCCCCCCCTTCGGTCAATTTCTGGCTACGCCACTGGTCGCACAAAATACAGTCTGCAATGAAACAGATTTGCTGGTCACCAATATGAACCTGGCTTTGTGACCAGCAACATCACGATATATTTAGACCAATTACTATTAAAAATATGGTAAAACATAAAATTATTAATTCTGATGACAATTTCTAAACTTATGAAATTCGCACTGTAGTAGCGTTTTGGCTTTGTTTCAAAAAGACATCCTGATTATAAACTATTTTCGAAATTTCATACTTTTAGTGTTGAAATGCTTAGTAATTGTAACTAATTTTCAGTAGTTTTTGGTCACAGAATGTCTTAAACTTATTATGGCGAGTCAAAGTTGCAAAAAAATTATTAACGAAAGGAGGCTTTTGTAGTGCTAAGCAAACACGAAAAGCTAATACAGCTTGCTGTGCAGCTGCTTACAATTTTAAACAGCAAGCAAAAAACACTGCTGCGCAGCTGCTCGGCTAGTACTCTCAAAGATGTGTCATCGCTCGGCTGCTGGTCTACACTAAACAGCTGCTATTATTACGTGAAAAATATCATTAGCATAGGTTTTAGTTTTGTTATATTATGAAAATTCCATATATATAACTGTATATTATGATGGATAATTTATTTAAATAACTAGTATACGGCAGTATTTGACAGATTTAAAAGGTATATTTTATTAATTTAACGATTTAAAACTAAAATCTTATTAGATACCAGGAGACAGACTTTAAGATTTGATGCGTAATGGAGCCTTATTATTAATATGCAAAATTAGTCAATGACGTAAGCATCCGACATCCGTATAATGGTATTACGTCATACATTGAATGCTGGATATATTTTGAATCCAATACGTCATATTTAGTTTGGTTTCAACTAGTGATGTAATTATACGTCTATTTCAATGATCTGATTGTAGGCCTATGTTCCAAGACTAGCTCTAAAGCTGTTGGCCTACAGTCTTTATAGATAAGTAATGAGTGTGAATGATTTTATTTTTAGATGATTATATAAATTATTGTTTTAAGTAATGCTTCAAGTCTCTGACATTATTATCCTAGTTGAATAATATATAGTTACTCATTTTATTTCTTTTTATTTGTACATAAAAGTACAATATTAAGTAGATATGTAAGAGACTTTAATATAACGAGTATTCTATTCATGCAGTCTAAATAAACAATAAAAACATTGTAAATTATCAAGTCAATAATCGCATGCTGATAACATTGAATCATAAAATACATTTATTAAATAGTAGCAAAGTTATAATATTGAATTAGCATATTATTGAATTTTAAAGTTCTGTATTTTCAGAACTATGCGAGTAAACTTCAGCATTTAGTAACATTTATTTAATATAGTAATCAGTCTCATCAATTAGTCTGATTTTAAGATTATAATAGAGTCTTATTTATTTATATTATCAATTTAATACAAATGATATTATTATGCTAAATGTGCTAGATCAACGGTACCCAACCTGTAGGTCGCGTACCCAATTGGGGTCTCCTGATAATTTGTTAGGGGTCGCCTGAGACCTTCTGGGAATTATTCTTTTACTAAAAAACGCGTTTTTGTGCAATTTACATGCAATGTACATTGCACAATACACACTTAAAATGTAATGTAAAACATTTTATTTCTTTGCAAATTGAATTTTAAAAAAATTGACCAAAAATATAGTAAATTTTTTATTTGGGGTCGCCACAATTTTAACATTTTATTGTTGGGGTCGCCATAACTTGCTAACAAAATGCTACCAAGGGGTCACAGCATCAGGAAGATTGAAAACCGCTGTGCTAGATCGTTATGAATAAATTATAAATAAACTCTTGCATACATAACAAATAATTATTGAATTAAAATAATTATTTAGCAGTTATTATGTATGTTTCGATTCATATTATGTGTGATACCTTAATCTGTTGAGAATAGCATTACGCGCCTGAAAAAATTAACAGCTTGTAAAAATGTTTTAAATGGCAGCAGCTATTGAATTTTTGGATTGTGTGGGTTTTGTGTTTTCTATCAATAAAGATTTTTGATAGAGATTAAGCTGTTCTTTAGATATTGGTAAAATGCACACAAATCCTCTAATTATTTTTAGCCAGCCAATCATTTCCTTTTATTTATGATTCAATAAATATTTGAAGTAAATCTAGAGATTTAATAGTTATATTCTAAATATTCTTTTAGTAAAATCTAAGGGCAGACATTTGTCAGGGTTTATCTAGATTCCCCAAATTTAAAACTTATTTGCATGCTTGTATTGAAATCTGTAGCTAAAGATAGCATTTCATTTTCATTCCCAGATCGGATATTTGTGTTATTTATCTAATGATAATAAGACTGCAGGCTTGAGTAGATTTCAGAATCTGATTTGTTGGCAGCACTTTAGTAAATTAAGTCAAGCAGCTTGTGCCTGATGAAGCTGATAGCAGAGTTTCTGATGAATCGTGTTGGAAAGCAGAATTAAAAACGAATGAAACAAAGTAAAAACTATTGAATTCAACATATTATCATTTAAAGTTTAAAATAAAATTAAATTGTATTAATAGGACAGTACAGTAAAAATCAATTTTAATTATATAGCATGCCAATTTTTGTGGAACAAACAATATTGTATTTTTTTGTTGTTTATTTGTTGTTATTGTTCGTGAGAGAAAATTAATGAGAAAATGAATAAATGAATTATTAATATTCACTAAATTCTTTTTTATGACGTGCAAATTGAGTGTTTTGAAAATCAAATTGTAATTAATTTCTACCTTTGTTTCCAATTTTTGAATTCATTTAAAAATAAAATTTATTCACACTCGAACACATCAAGTGTAGTACTTACATGTCTGAATACTCTGCTTATTCGTGTTTATGTACACAATGTACAATAGTACAATAGTACAATACTGATGAAAGACTTTGAAACAATGATACTTACAGTTACTGAATTAATTGCATATTTTTCTCGGTATAGAATATCAGGCATTGCTTCGGTTATACTGCAAGCAGAATTGCTGATAGCCCAATGTAGCGTTATTGGGCTATCGTTGCTTAATAGCCTTGGCTATAAAGTAGCTGGTATATCGTTTACATTTGCGGGCTCTGACTGTAAAAAAGCATCTCTGTCTGTTAATGTGATTGTAAGCCTACAAAATGATATATTGCTCGGGCCTTCAACGTAATACAGACTTTTGAAAACATCAAGCTGTTGTTCTTTATAGTGCATGTTTGAGAGCTATTTCGCTAAATTTACGAGATATATGGTAAATTTATATGATCAAATATGCTATTTGATACATTTTTAGATGGAATAATTTATTGAATCTCGTGTCATATAACTTATATTACCTTATAATTTTACTGAATACAATTTGTCAAGTGGTTTAATTACATGGGATAACGTAATAGTTAAAAGTTAACTTTTTCATTCTACAATTAAAGGCACTCACTACATTGGTATATGATCTACATATTACATATTATGTAACTACATATTATGTAACTTATGTAGCAACTACATATTATGATCTAACAAAGCGATTCTTTCATTCCTGTTTTCAAGCTGTGTATTTCAATCTTTTACTCAGAATTCATCTTTTAAGGCTCTTGTAAACCTCTTTTATTAATGTTGCTCAAAGTTTTAAATGATCAGAGCCAATATCAGGATATTATTATGAACAGATATTATTTTCACTGCAAGTTTGCAAAAACTTTGTCCTGCATTTAATTATTGTTTTTTAGCAATATATTAATATGATGTAAAATTTCATTCTTTTCTTACTGAATATTTTGAATTTGATACCACCCATTCGATATCAACATTTTTCAGACCTACATATTATTATCTTTGGCTGATCACGGCTCAAACTTTTTATTGACATTTATGTTGGCTTTTTAAAAGTCTTTGGTTATTTTATTTACTTAGTTATACAATGACTGGTAGTATTGAAATACTTGAACATGCATGATAAGTGTACGCGCCCCTGTTGACAAGTAAAAATTCATTTTACAATTTATAATTAGTATTCTGGTCAACACTGTATAGCTGCATCAAATATTTAAACAGATATCACGTAGAACTTTACTAAACAAACATCTGGATTGACTTTACTGAATATTTTCGACCTAATTAATGCTTTCTTGAAAATGGTAGACGCACTAGGCATGATTGCATGCATTACATAAAGTAAGGAATTCGAGTATTTTCATCTTAATTACAACATTACAATCTGAGGAACAAAACTAATATGAAAATAAATATTTAAAAGTTTTTCACAAATATATCATTACAACGCTATCGATTAGTTTTAGAATCTTGGTATTATGGTTATCTTAATATTTTGGTAATATTCATGTTGTGCTAGCCTGGAAGATATTATTATTAAAACTGATTAAATACATTTACTTTTGTTTTTCGTATATGTTGTTGATGTAAATATAATTTCAAAGTTGCAGTTTATTTTCTATATAAGTTTAATTTGCACACGCCGTAGATAGATATTAATGTATAGTAATTGTTTGTTAAAGACCTGCAATTTAAGAATAATTATTGACTTTAATCATGTGATTGTTCCATGTCTTTCACAATAAATATACTATTATCGTATTTTATTTCACAAAACATTTCATTTGGATGCAATATTAAGCATGAAAGTTATTTAAGGGAAGTGATTCACCAGCCAACAAAGAAAGCATTTATTAGAAACCAGTCGAAATATATTCAATGAGCAATTTGCATTGTAAAATGTATATCCTGTCATTAATGGCTGCATAAGTTCAGTTTTAGATACAAATTCAACACTGTTTAATTTCTTCTTAGCTTTGTTGTAATTGATACATTGCAGTTCAAATATTATAATGAATAAAAAGTACACTAGTACTTATTGCATTAATTATCATACTGCAGATATAGAGCAAATTATACCAAGACTTGCGCACAAACGTTTAATATTATCTGAGAAGTTTTCATAAAACTTAATTAAGATGTTTTAAATGGAGACAACCTGGAATATACAATGTAAAAATCAGCATTGTGTCTCTATTATTTGCCGACAGATGGTGATTGAAATGAATATCCCCCGGAGTGACTGGTGTTTAATGTCAAATAGTTTAGACAAGAGAACAATTACAGTAATAATCCCAATGTTCAATACTGTAAACTTTCAATGTTTGACTCCCTGAATATTTTCTTCTGTAGCATTGCTTTGACTGTTCTCATCAACTTGTTATGGGAGTACTCCGTTAATTAGAATATTAAGTTAAGCAATTAAGCAATTATATTTATACTAACGGTTAAACAGTGATGTTAGATTCAGCATTGCTTGAAATGTTTATTTACGTTCAATTAACTGTTGATATTATGAAGGTTATTAATGATTTAAATTTTTGAGTACTTCTGGATAAATCTTGTATCATATAAAATAGTACTTTAATTACTGTAGATAACATAATTGTTATCATTAAGTTCTGTTGTAAAGAATTATAACAAATAATTTCATAAGTTCTATTAATGGAATTAGTTGTTACTTTGTATTAAAATAAATGAAGTAGTTTTGTTTAAATACTCTTATATAGTATCTTTAAATTAATTTTTTTTTCACAAGTATATGTATATCAATACTAGTTATTAAGTAATTTAAGTTTCTGTATACACATTCACTATATCTTTCATATTATACTCAATTTTTCACGCACCAATTTATTGGAAGTGATCCAATTAGGTCATGATCCAATTCATAGCTCTAAATCATTGCTATCATGTTCTCATATAGTTGAATATCTAATCATACTTTTTATAATTGATTATAATATTACTATATTTCTGCATGTAGTACTACTATCACAAAAATTATGAAACCTGGATTTATCTTCAGATACCAGCTTAAGGCCTGAATAGAAATAATATAAATTCGACAGCTTATGTATTCGGGCCTATAGACTACATTTTTGTTTACAAGAAAAACACTACTAATACAAAGTTCATAGAGATCGGGATATTTTCAATGTAAACTCTTTCATGGTAGTTTACTAGACTTCATAAAAAATCAACTTATCATGCCTACAACGTTTAGTTCAAAACTCTGTTGAGTTTTCTAATATTAACTTGAGAAAAATGTAGCATTTCAATCTGGATATTCATTATTTTACAATGGATATGGGGATCAATTTGACATTGATCTTTTATTTATTGACCGTCTTGAATCTTCATGTTCGTATTGTTAGAAGTGACAGTGATGTACCTTCTCTTACAATCAGTCCAAAAGGTATGTTACAGCAATTTACTTAAACTTTTTAGAAATTATTTTTATAAATCAAAGTTAAAATTATAATATTTATAATGTTAAAGTTGAAATTAAATATATGCAATAGTTCTATATAGATTGCCATAATATTATGTGCGAGTGATATCAAAGACTTGTTTGCCTTTTTAAGTATTAATTTCAAAGTGTTGCTAAGGTTTTAAAATATAATGAGCCCCATGGGACTTGAATCCTAGATGTGCCACTTAGAATTCAAGCGCTCTGATCCTTTCAACATTATGTAACTGAAGTTTTAACTGTGCATTAATCACAATTTTTGAAAATGAAGTTATTAAATTATATTGTACATATTAATTGTATTTATTAAAATAAGTTAAAAGAGTAATTGCTTTAATTATTGTTAATTTTTCTTAAATCTTTTTGCTGTATCAGTGAAGTTTCTTAAATGGCACTTCTGAAAATTATAATCATTGATGATATGCTACCAGCTTAGAGAATCATACCACTATGCAGTAAATTTTTCATCAATCTTTTTTTTAAACTGCACGGAATGTTTGCCAGATTCAACATATTGGAATCAACTCAGTACTGGTCTTATTGATTCTTTGATGTGTTAATGATTAATTCCTTATATCCTGTTGGCTTAAGTTTGCACAGAAATGTTTCTGGATCAAGATTTAATAGTTTCAAGTTGTTTTCTTATAGCTCATACTGTTATACTGTCAATAACAATATATCAATAAATTGTTACAGTATTAATTGATGTGATAATTCTTGCAAACTGTGAGCTGAAATAGAGAACATAACACAATCTAAGGTGGAAAAAAATCAAATTATGGCATTTTGTGTGTGTACTTTGAATGCATTTTGAAGGTGTGTACATCTGAATTGCTATTGGAGCAATCTTACTGCGGTTTGAAAATCAATTTAGATCAAGATACTGAGACTTACCTAAAGTAAACATTTTCTGGTGTAGTTTGCATGCAAAGTTCACTTATACAAATATATTTAGATATTTTAAATTTTTATAGGCTTATTGATACAATTGTTTAATTCTGATTGCAGTGTATTAAATAACAAAACTATCCAGATATTCAAAAATTGTTAATTAAAATGAAATTATTTGTATACTGCTTAATTAATAATAGCCATTTTTAACAAAAGAAATGTTCATAATATTATATACTTATAAAATAAAATTGTTAAGTGTAAAACACTCACTGATTTCTCTGTTTATAAAATATTTTAATCAAATATATTAACAAGTAAATCATTACCTAATATTATCATTCACATTTCCAAATGTCTGAAAAATGTATTTTTTCATGTTCAGAATGGACTGAATACTGCGAATCTGAAGTATTCAAGCCCAGATGTCACACAGACGAAGTTGTTGTCATCACAAATTCCGTGTATGGTATTCCACAACTTGGTCGCTGTGTAACAAATCCTCACTCCCACATTGGCTGTCAAGCGAATGTAACGAGTCTTTTGAATGGGCGGTGTTCAGGAAGGAGGGCCTGTGAGGTGGCTATACCTGACCCAGATATGGCTGAACTTGCTGGCTGCGCCAAGGAGTACAGAACTTATCTTACTGTGGCCTATAAGTGTATCAAAGGTACTGAATTTTAATACAATTAATCTTACTATAATTTGCTCGTTTTGATAATAGTCTATATTATAATCCTATATTATATTATAATTTACTTTTTACAATAATGCCTTATAGTACTATTCATAGGAGTATTATGAAGGGTTAGCGCCTTATGAATATTATTAGTATTGTTGTCATTCTCTTTTCAGTGCGCTATTATAAAAATCTAATAAATCGAAGTAAATCGTCATTAAACTTCCTTTTGATAGTTATATCAACTAAATAATGATGAATTTCCTTTCATTTCATCCATTATCCTGATAAATATATAGTGTATGATAGGCATGATATAGCATTACATTTTGCCTAAATGTCAAAATTCTTTATTTTTAATTGTAAAATATACCAACCTATTAATTGTTATATTTTCTTGATTGTAAATCAACTTTTAATTGATTTTCAAAAAACAATTGTATTTGTATAGTAGAAAATATAACAATAAGAAAATTGAAAATCAACTTTTTTAGTGTTATATTTTCTATTTCATGTTAATCCTGTATTTTTAACAGCTGCAGACAACTGCAACTCCTGTCCATCCAGTGGCTTCGCTCGTTTGTCCGCTGTTGACAAGAGTGGCTACATAGCCAGCATTGTTACAGCAGAGACCCAGGACCAAGAGGCTTGTGGGACCACAAGATGTCCATGGGTCATCAATGTTCTTCCTGGACAGATCATCAATCTGACTTTATATGACTACAGTGGCTGGTCATTATCACAAGTTAGTAGATACTTACTATTTGTAAATTTTTAACTCTATTGAATATTTCCGTTACTTTTTCAAGTCTCAGAATCTAATTACTTCAGATTCTAGTAGAATTTTTCTTATTCAATAGAAGTTACAGGCTTGCTGAAGAATTGTAGTAATTGTTTATTTTATTTTACTAAATATATTAGATTGAAACATTGTGTTGAATTTGTGTAGTTTGTGTTATTTCAATATTTCAATGAAATATTTATTTTATTATTTTATTTGTATTTCAATTCAGTCATTGTTATGCCAAGAAACCATTAAGCCATTGCTATGCCATTATTCCAAGAAAATATATATTTGTTCATGCATGTTCTAGTATGGAATAAATTTGGTGTTTTTATAATATTATGTATCACATAAACTCTTTATCATTAGTTCCACGTTGCTAAGTATTATTCATGCTTTCTTTGCTGCCCATGATTATTGCTTTTATTGATTTTCCTTTGCCCAGTGAACCAATTGCTCATTCTATTTACCATCAATCACTTTCATTGTTTTCTCAGACTTTTCTCTTCATTGAAGTTAAAACAATATACTTCAAATGAAAGCTCCTTTTTCTAATCTTTCTCAACTTAAATATTGTTCACAATGGTGAAAAATTATTTATTTAGAGTTGAGAGTTTATTCTTCTAAGATTGTTTGTTTTAGATATATCTTTGTTAAGATTTTTCATTTAACTAGCTTCATTGCACTATTTAGATAATCATAGAGTATATCACAATTTATGCTCTATGATAATTGTTGCAACAAAGCAATTTTTATACTACAAGGCCACACTTCCTCTATTTCACAGCAGCAACAACATTAAACCCTCACATTATGCTTACAGATTAAGATTGATTGTTTCTATTTCCTTAGCTGCAACAGCTGCAGCAGCAACAGTCTACTGTTACACAACGACTGCCAGCCCAGCTGTCCTCCACGCAGCAGCTGCCCCAACAGCGCTCGCGCAGCAGCGGTGGGACTACAACAGAACACTGTCATCGCTATGCTATAATCAAGGAGCGCGCTAATCCTAAAGATTCTAACGTCTGTGGGCTTCGGCAGCCGCGCGAGAGGCATATCTACACATCGATCAGTAACACGCTGGAAGTGCATGTAGTAGGGTCGGATGTGCTGTCTTGGAAAGCTCAGTTTCTAATTTATTATGAGGGTATGGATAAGATCAAATGATAACTACTGATGAATAATATTGATCAGAAATAATTTTGAAAATATTTCTTTCATAATTTTTTGGCCATTTATAGTCCTTATTTGAAATTTACTTCATTAATTTTAATGAAATAAATTTGAGATATCCTTGTTTTGAACTTCATAGAAATATATTTGGAAGTGAAAAGATGATTATTACGAAGATAATAATTATCTTTTCACTATAATTTTAGTTCTTCAGTAATATCCTTATCTTGAAAGAGTTCATGCAAATTCATATTTTACATTATATCTTATCACTATTTACTAAGAAATATATTTAATATATTTCTTTGGAAATACTGATGCACAAATATTTATATTATATTTATAAATACTATATTTATAAAAATATAAATATAGTATAAATATAAACTTAATAATTTAAGTATTTAAACTTTATTTTTGTAGCCATTGGTTGTATGGATGTCGTTCCACCCAAATACAGTCGAATGCGTCGCCGAGAAGGAACAGTTGACATTGACTGTCCGGCAGACGGACAGGCCTGGACCCTGAGATGTGTGGGAAACAAATGGGAAGGGTTGGAAACTTTGGGAACATGCGCTCCGGAGGTGCACGCTGTTGCGCCGCTAAATCCGGGTCAGAAGCTGACCGCATCACCGGTGCTGACCAATGACGGCGGGGCAAGCGATTTGAATGCTTCGGGATTTTGGAATACGTTAAAATCTCTTCCATTTGGTAGTGTTTAAATATTATGTTTAATAATTACATTAGGTGTTTTAACTTTGTTCAGTTATTTTTAAAATTTTCAGGTGTGTTTAAATAATGAAATATATTGGTTGATGACTATATTAATAAAAATATTTATGTTGCTATTAAGTGACATTGAATAGGATGATTATATTTCAATTTGAAAATAATTTCTTTCTTGTAATTCTACTTTGGGGTTCATAAGCTATTCTTGTGATTTTGCATTAATTTGACAAGACATGTTATGTGACATATTGTCAATTAACACAAAATCACAATAAAAACTTGTAAACCCTACAGTAGACTTACAGGAATAAAGTTATTTCCCAATTGAAATATAGTCATCCTATTCAATGTCAATTAATAACAACATAATTGTTTTTGGTTAATATAGTAATTAACATATCTTATTTTTATGTAATTTTTATATTCTTGTATGACTTTTGGATAATGTTTTCTATCTTAACTTATTGTGAATTCATTATTGGACAAGCCTGTTGTCTAATCAATTATTTAACTTGATTTGAAGTTTTTACTTTTTCTCTTTATCTTGATATTCTATTCTGATAACATAATGTTACAGCTTTTTATATAAGTACTTTGATAATGAACTGAACATTGAACTGTTTGACAAACACTCATTTACATGCATCATTGGCCTATAGTTTGTTATTTTAATACCATGCTATCCCATTGATATGCCTGGATGCACTTTGAATTTCAATTTTTCATGTGTTTAACTTGTAATAGAGCTTTATTTTTAGAAATTTGTAGTTTAGCTCATATGTGTTGTATATTTATCATTTATATTTGTGGCCTGTATAATGTACATATTTAAATAATAAAAGTAATTATAGAATCATTCCTTATGCAACTTGTTTATAATATTTTCATTTATAAAAGTTAAAGTATCAGTATTGATTTCACTGTGTGTATTTTCGCTAAATTTTGCTCCGAATTTTCTTAATTTTTTTAATTTAATGGATGTTTCTTAAATTAAAATTACATCTATTTATTGTAATGTTTTTATGTGCAGGAATCATTATCACTCTAGTTGTGGCAGTCGCTGTTATAATGATTGTTCTCATCGTTACAAGTGGCATCTTCTGCATCAAAAAGTATTATTTTACTTTACTTAAAACTAATATATTAATTTATTGTTATATAAAGAATACTATCGTGCCAACATATTTAAAATTCATATCTCTAGTTGTATTTTCAAGTGTCTTTCCTGTCGATGAAATCATGCATAACAACTTCATGTATACTGTAGTATTTATTCAATCATTATGTGATGCTTAATTAATATAATTTTATGAATGATATTAATTGAAATAAATAAACATTTTATGACAGTTTAATAATTATAATTGCTTATTTTTATATTGCTTAACTTTAAAAAATGACATTTTTACTACCTATCTTTATATTTCTAAATTATTAAACCTAAAATCAAATTCATCAATTTTATCTTTCAGACGTTCATTTGACAAGAAACATAAACCCGCTGCTGGCATCTATGGCCAGCCTTGCTCCGAGTTTGAATTCAGACAAGATATCGATAGCGCTGGAGCCTACCTTGTGCCCAAGGGAATCGCTCAGACACTTCCTGCCAAATCTCGCCGATCTACCGACGATCTTCTCGCGCGAGACAACACGTATGCCGGCGGTGACGCACGCTGGGAATCTCGACCTCTTCCGTCTATCCCACGGTCTGGCACAGACAGATCCAGGCGCAGCGGGGAATATCCTATCCCCATGCACCAAGGACATATGCAAGCGAGTTATCCGCCTAATGGAAATTGTCCTAATGGTGGATTTCCTCCACCAAATGGAAGTTATCCTAATGGAAGTTATCCGAATGGAAGTTATCCGAATGGACGATACCCAAACAATGGATATCCCAGCGGAAACTTTCAACCGCATCCAAACTGTCAACATCCTAATTATCCCAACCATGCTCCTCGTCCCGCTCATTTTGCTCCTCACCAAGGATATCCCGGAAATGGTCAGTTTGTGAATCATCCCAATTATCCGCCTGGTATGGCGAATGGGTTTAGTTATCCCGGGCATCCCAACGGACCAAACGGGAATTTAAACCGTGTGACGGTTCAGATGCATCGCCCTGATGTCGGGCCACCGCTGAATGATCAGCAACGTCGCGCTGCCCCTCAAGGAACAGCGGCTGTCGTCTACAGAGGGAACAGACCTCAACAGCGCGTCAGACCAAACACACAATCCGGAGACCATACTTACTTTGTCCTCGACGCAGAAGCCGTGGTTGACGAACCAACAGCCGAGCTTGTTGATCCTCTCTCTCTGCCAAGAACTCAAAACAGGAACACTGCGGTCACTCGATCGCCGGAAAGATTCGTCGAACGCGGTTACCCGACTGACAGTTTTACAAAACCCGAGCCACTAGTCACGGCAAACGGAAAATGCGTCGAAGATATAATACTTAATCCGATAGAACATCCGGGAACGAACGGCAAGTTCTTTGCGGTAGACGCGTCGAGAAATACCGGCAATGGGCCGACCTGCGGAGAGCAGCCGATATTTCTAGGTAAGGGGGCGAATTATCCGCTGAATGGATCTGAGGAGAATTGGCCTCCTCCTCCTACGGAGCTGATGACAAAGGAACAGATGTTGTCGTCGAGTCCGCACAGAGAAGGGCATCAGAATAACTCGCTGCAGATTGCGTTGAGGCCGGCGCGTGATGGACAGAGATCTGTCGCTAGTGGGTCAGATCAGGACACGATGGCGGATAGTAATAGAATTGGCAGTTTGCCTTAAGTGTTTCGTGTTGCAATCATTCGTCTGTTGTTCTAGTAACTTTATTGAACTGAGATGGTGTCTGGTGTGTTGAAGATTCATTTTGTTTGGAATCTATAACACTGGATCATCTAGCGATATGTTGGGTTTTTTTATGATAGAATTTTATATAATCTTAATTAATGTAATGAAAGAATTATGCAGTGTTTTTTATTAGCATTAATGCTAATTAAGTATAGAAATTAATGTAATTGTTATTGGTTATACTAGAAGTTAAGTATGGTGATTTCTTAATGATTCATTTAGTGTTTGATAAAGATATCACATCGCATGTACATGTTAAAGCAAACTCTTGTCTAAAAGTGAAATCCATGAGTTTGCATCTTGTTTTCAAAATGCAGAATTTACAGCTCATAGTTCTAAATTAAAGCTGATATTTGTAAAAGTCTTTTAACAAATCTCAAACCTATAATGTAACACTGAAAAGTTTAGTGTTTTAGTGGTCTGTAGATGTTTTACTCTTGTCATTTTCAAGCTGTGATAACATGTTGACTTCTAGTCAGATGTTTTTGACTATAAAATTGCATTTTGAAGCATTATTGTATAGTCTTAATCGAATAAAACATGAAAACTGAGCGTTGAAGGAGAGAATTTAATCTCTCTTATATGCTATGATGATTTTAGAGACCTCGTATTGTGTGTTTAATAATTCAGCATTACACATCTATAATATTTAGTATTGTATCTTCTATTACTGTAGACTATTATGCAGCTAGAAATATGTTTCAGTTTTTTTAATTGGATCTGTTTGGTGGTGATTTTTTTGTCTTTTCTTGTGTTGAAATTATCCGCTGCTTTTCTGAAATTATGGCTTAATTACTTGTATAAATTTACTTACTTATTTCTATCTTATACTTGCTAGTCAAATTTAAATTGTTGATATCATGGTTATTACTGTAGAAAAATTAATAATATATTTTATGAATATTCTTTTAATCTATTGCTTTTCAATGCAGGTTAACTATCGTTGCAGTTTTGTAGTAGGGTACAGCTTTAATAAGAATAGTCAACAAGAATAGTCAACAAGACTAATAATTTGTTTTTTATGATTTTATGGTATTGATTGCTCTCAGTTTTTATCGTTACAGACTATCACCGGTAAAAACAATTATACTTCTTTGTCAAATTTACAATAAAATAACATTAAGTACTATTTTTAATACACTAATGTAATTTAAATTGCGAAATTTTACAAGTTTTAGTTTTACTATCGGAATATTTCATTAATGTTTTTATTCAATATTCTATTTTAGAATTTAATCAAAAAGATAGTTATATTTTTAATGTAATAATTTAATTTTAATTTTAATTTAGTTTGCACAAAATATTTGTCAAGAAGAACATATTTATTGAAACCAGACTATTATGAAAGAAGGGTTACAAAATTGTTAAATATAGATATTAGAAATAATCAATTTGTAACTTTAACATCAATTAATATTAGATTATATTTCTATTTATTATCACTTAAAATCTTATTTTCTTTATATTGAACAGAAACAAAAAAATTAATTTAATTTGTTTTCTAATTTCATATGACAAAATGATGTTTTATGTGTTAACGGATTTCATATTTAATGTCAAAATTTGATGAATAATTGATATTTCTTTAAATTCAACCACAGTTTAAATACATCTTATTATGCTACAGATGCTTGCTGCTTTTTACTAGCTTTTGTAACATATATGCCACATATGATATGCGAAGTATATCATACTTTATATATCAACTCCAATTAATTATTATATATACTGGTAATGCAGTATCTGAAATTGTAATATAACCGTGATGTGTTGATAAGAGTGACTAGAAGAGATATATGTAAATGTAATAAATATTTCTGTAAATAGAATATTTCTCGCAAATTTAGGCTCATTTTCTATTGAAGAAAATCATTGGTGTGAATTATTATAATCTGTTGGATGATTTGTTTATCAAGGCTTTAGCTTAATGCATTTTAATTTTGTTTGATGACACAAAACAAGTAGTGTTTCGTAAGTCAATATTTTTCAGGACAAATATTTGTGTATTTCTCTATTAACTTAATACTAATTTAGTTGGAATTCAAAATGTCAATATATAATTCAAATGCGTAGATAAAACATCTCATTTAATTTTATTGATAATTTTTAATTTACATAATTTTTTGGATTTTTTGAAACTGCATTTTTAATTAGTTCAAATACCAGAATACAATGATTATTTAAAATTTGTAACTTTAACGATTTTACTGCAGGTTTAAACTTCTTTATTTAAATTAAACAGTTTTAGTCAACCATTATGTACATAAATGAAAGTTTACATATTTTCTGGCATACTTTAATGATTTTAAGAAATTAATTTGTGTTTTATTCAGCGAATAAATTCTTATTCTTAATTTTGACATTTTCATTATTCTTAATTATGAATGTAAATTATATAACGCTGAACTGTGACACAGTTTAGTGTTAGGTATCAGTTAGTGAATGTTTTTTTTTAATTTCTTATCAGTAGCCTTGTAAGTTGTATATTAATACTTTACAGTTTTTAGCTACAGAATGAGTCACACTGATTTTATTTGTAGATTTTTAAATTGCCTAGTCATTCTCTCTCTCTTTATATGTTCATGTATGATCTTGTAATCGCATAATTGTTGTTGACTATTCATAATATACGATAGTTGTTTATTATTTTCATTTGTGTATATAAAATTAAAGCGATTGTATTAAATAATAAATGTGACTTGTTGTTTCTGTATGTTTAGTGCTCAGCTAATAATTTAGATACAGTTCAATTCTGGGATCTCAACAATAAAATATTCTATCAGTCCAATTCTTTAAATTGCTATGAATTTCATAATAATGTATCGTATTCAAAAATGTAGACTTCAAATAACACAAAGCAAAAATGTCTCTATTTTTAAACTAACCTCCTCTAACCCTCAGCATTGGCGGATGCAGATTTTGTTTTAAGGGGGGATGGAATTTTTCTCGTATACTGAAGACAATAATTTGATACTTAATTAGTAATTAACGATTGTAACAAAATTGGTGACATTTTGATAAAATAGAACATAACGGTCGAAAAGTGAATTATTTTTCTTTAGATTTATTTAGGCTTTCATCATACCTATAATTTTAAGATAGTTTATTACTACGAATTTTTTTTTTCAAAACATAGCTTAAAATTACTTAACGCTGCTTAATATTTAATATCAGTCAACTTCTACAATCTTATTACTTTATTAAATATAAAAGTGATTAAATATCGTCAAACTTTCGTCTGATTCATGAATATTTTCACGATCCGCATCTCCTTTTACTCTTTCAAATTTTTTTTCGAAGGGAATAGAAACATTAATTGTCTCACTTATTTATCTACACAATTAAAACTAAAACTAAAATTAATCTACGCGACTAAAATCTTTCTGTGTCACTAAATTATTATCATCCGTCAACTCAAAATACCCCTAGAGTTAGTTGATAGTAAATCACTCCCTTTGGCCTAATCAAGATTGGTGTAAAATCTCGCGATCCTGTCACGAAGCCTTAATGAAAGAATGCTGTAACTGATATTGCTCTGTGTAATTTATACTCAACTGTCATCTCAATCTGTTGTCTTGTCTTCTTCTCTATTATTTTCTGCTATCTTTGTCTCGCCGCCCCCAATGGTGAACTATGAGTACGAAAACGGTCGGGTTTCTGAGAACGGAAGTTCTTACTGCCCCAGTGTAGTAACTCCAGAAAATCTGACTGTTTCTACGTGACGTGTGTATGTCTTGTCAGAATAATGCGAAAGAGAGAGATTCAATTTCTATGCGTATTTGAGAACAAAACCGCAGACAGTTCGTGATCGATCTTTACTAATATTAGAATTTTCATTACTGTAATGGACAGTTTAGTCAATAAGTCCTTTGGATAAAGATATGGAATCAAAACTAGCTGAACTTAATATTTGAATAATGTGAATTTTCATGGTGTCATAGTCAAAATTTATGATAGACATATGGCTAGTAAAATATTATCAATTCAATAATTGCAAAAATAAACTTTCAGACTAATGCTGAAAAATAAATACGTGTAAAAATGAAAGATACACACATGTCAATTAAAGATAGTATAGCAAAATAAACTGATGCAATTTTGCAACCACAACAATAATAATGCTTATAATAAAATACAGTTTGCTAATGTTAATTGTGATTTGTAATTTTTTATCGCAATTAAATACAACAGAACTGAGTTAATCAAACAAGAATCGTGTACTTCAAAGTCTAGCTTTAATCTTCCACTCTCCGTACCAATAATACTTTTAAATCAATAAAGATATGGAATCTGGCTTGGTCAAAATTTACAATTATTTTATATATAGGCTATAATTTATATTATTTTGATTTAAATTAAATAATAAAAAAGTTATCTATACCTTCGATAATGAATCTGTCTATAGTATATTGGACTATTATAATAGTCAGTTTCTTTCTGTTTTTCATCGCTATGCGCAAATGTCCGCAGCGTTCTGTCGAGAACAGTAAACTATCTGACCACTGTCATGTTATTACAGGATACGGCCTGTCAGGTTGAGATGTTATTGTTCTTCAAAGATGACCGAATCAAGATGCGAGGGCGTATATAAGTAGATAGAGCTACTGTGAGCAAAAAGAGAAACCAAAACTATTTCTTTCTTTATGAACTCTTGGAGAGCGTTGTATAGCATTTCGCGATAAATTTACCGATTAGTGATAATTTCAGAAAAATATTTTAAATTTCACTTAAATTTGCGATCAATTCATTAAATAATCGATTTAGTAATAAGGAATAAAGATCGCTTTATAAAGCGAACAGATTCGCAAACAAGGTATGCAATAGAGAAATAAGTTTAGTTTGATAAATAAGGTTATTAGAGAAAAGTTACTAACTATTTGGATTTTACTTCAACAGCAAATTTTTCGGATATATGACGATAATATAAAAAGGTTTTTATAACGAGAAAAGTGAATTATTAGATTTTTACGGTATTGCTCTAAAAGTGGTTTTAAAAATTATTTGAATGTCTTTAATTTATGAAAAATAATACTTGGCATTAAAGTATTATAATACTTGGCATTTAGAGATACATAAATTACATAAATTTATAAATTGATCGATGGTTATAAGGGGGGGGGGGAGTATA
>JAQIXG010001950.1:0-19394 GCA_034700105.1 Oconnorella tubifera | reverse complement strand
GTGTATAGTTTATATGTTTATATGTTGTTGCAATGATAGACTGCAACGACATATAAACATACAAACTATACACTATTTATGCGTAAAGTATAAGTTACACCTATAACTTAAGCAGTATTTAGTTACAAGTTAAAGATAGAAACAATATTCAGTAATAAATAGTATTTTTCGATATTTTTGTTTGTAGCCTTAGCTTTCCTTTGCTGGTATTGTCTGTTTTAGTGTAGGCTTATTTACGTGAATAATTGTGAATACCGTAAAACAATATTAATTTCTTGATATTAAATTTGATTTTAATAAATGTATACTTCTAAACTGGTAATAATTATTTTGTAATACTAACTCAGTGTTCTGTTCTGAATGCTCAAAAGGATATTTTTTGTCCTCATGCATCTATATCATATCAAAATCGTCCGTGTCATTATGAAAATGAATTTTAAATATTTGTGGATATGTATTCTATAGATACATATATGTGACAACCTAAAAAAAGGTCGGCTCTCTAAAAAAATCGCTCCCCCCCCCCCCCTACCGAATGACCTGGATCTGCCACTGGATCAAGACAGTCAGAATTTTAATGTTACACATATTTATCGTCAGTATTTTTAAATCACAGCTTTATATATGGCAACATTACTTAGTTCTTGATTATACGTTTAGCAGTTGTGTAATTCTACAACGCTTTCACAATTTCACGCGCGAAGACTATATAAATAAATACATATATAGTCTTCATAAAAATATCAACAATCCATATAGGTGTTAGTCATGTAAATCCACATGAATCATCTTTATTTAAATTATTTGTGATCAGCAGTAATTTTAAGTGTATATTAAAAATTCCTAATCTTTGGTAGCCTACAAAGTCTCGACATTTTAAAGAACAGTGGAAAAAACCTGATAACCGACGACAGTCATGACGATTAGTTAGGGAGAAAATACTCTCTGAAAGTGTTATAATCATTAAAAATCAGTTGAGCAAATTTTTTTTTTTCTGCAGTTTTAACTCAATTTTCATGAATCGTATTGAACTATTTCGATTGTACAACAATTCACAAAAAATCCCGTCACAGCCCGTCACAGCGTTAATTGTGTGACAGTTTCATAAATATCTGCGATTTTTTTTAATTATCCAAATTTCAAGAAACTGTGCGATATTCTTGTAATTACTCTACAATTTTGTATTTAGCTTATATATACTCTATGTTTACCCTCACAAACCGTGGATTATCCTATACAACTCAATAGTTGCAGTTAAAGTTTGCTTCCGCAAAGCGCTAGTGCTCTTGATTTTTGTAAAAACGGTGTGGCATTAAACTATTGCTGTCATTTTTTCATACTCCTAGCTTGAGAATAATAGAAGATAAGTGGTTTGTATAACAAATAGAGCGTTTTCATTGTAAATATCATTAGGGGCGTTTGATCATGGCGAAACCGGTTTGAGTCCTTTCCCATATTAAAAATACATGAGAGTATCGCCAGCCAATAAATAACTGATTCAACGTGGGAAGATGAAATTGCTTAATATATTTAGATAATATAGTTTATTACTTATTAGATATTATAGTTTATTATAGTAAATTAGATATATAATTTTACTATATATCAGGGTACGAGTTTCTATCCAGTTTCTTGTCTTTGAGTAACTGAGTCTTACACTTTGTGAAAGCGTACAATATTGGCGTGAATTCTGATTGTAAGCCTACTACCGGTTATTCGTTGAATTGTTGTTGACACTTGCGTCTATCTCGCATTGTAACTGAATTGTACTGTAACAAACATCGTTTTAAGACATTGTATGATAATTTCGAAAACAAGTTTTTGCTATTATTGTAATACGCAGTGCTTTGAAACATACACTATATATAGGCCTATAAAGATTTGGCGTTATAATCTATAGGATCAAATTTATTTAGTTTTACTGTACAGTAAATTTAACATATTAATATTTAACTTTAATAAATCTTATAATCAAAATACGTAAGAATATTGACAAATTCTGTAGTGATTAAGCTTGTGCTAATTAGAGGTTTGCATATACATTATATAGAAATATTGAGATAACTTAATATTCTCTTTAAGAAAGATATTTTTAATTAACGAAATATGCTGATGATTTCGGTTTCGAAAAATATGTGATGAACAGAAGGCTTCAAATATTAACATATATAAAATTCAATATTTCATAAAATGTTCACTCAAATTGTGTGCATGATTATAGAAGAATCTTGATTAATTGAAAATTGTAAATATTGAAAATGAAAGATGCAGATGCAATAGGGAGTAAACTAAAACAAGAATCATTAGTCGTAACAACTGATCAAAAATATATAGTGTTATACTCGTTTCATATCTAAAAAGAAGTCAAACGAATCTAATTTAATTTAAATTATTCAAATGTTGAAACTTTAACAAGATGAATTGTATTATGATGGACTTTTATTACTTCTTAAGTATTATATTTACATATAACAATCACATATAACTTTTCAATACCTTCATTGTAATATCATTAATATAATAGCCTATAGGGCATACATTCCAATGATGTTTCATATAGTCAATGACAATCAAATATCACTACAACACTGCAGTCTATCCATTATTATTGCTGAAATATAACGTATATTTCAGAATTCAGGTGCGAATACATTTCCGACAGAAACAGTTCATAAACCGCTTCTCGATTCTCCAAATATGACAATAGAAACTGATCTGACTATGAAGAATTATGACGAGAAAACTGATAGAGATCCCGACGAACAAATACGCACGGAGTCTAGTAGTCCTTCTCTCACGGACGTGGTGCATGAGAACGGAACGCACGGATGCTGTTCTGGACCGAGAGCCGTGCTGCGAGAATGCGGCGAGGGAGTCAATGACTTCGCGAGAGAAATCCAAGACCTGGCTGAAAGCGTCCACGCTAAGGAATTAGCACGGAAAGCGTGTAGTTTAAACACTCTGAAAAGAATGTTGCCTATCATTGTGTGGCTTCCGAAATATCGGTACGTTGTCGATTAAATTATCAGTAATATTTTATGATTATAATACGTTAAGGTATTTAGAAAATATCTAAATGTACTGCATGACAGTATTATTTTTATGTACTATAATTGTCTACCATTTGATTGGTGAATTAAAATCTATATATATAATTAGATATTTTAAACAATCGCAACTGATCTCATAAAGTAATTATTTTTGTATTTGCTCAAGAAAGCTGAAATATTAATAAATATGAAATCATATTTATTAATTTTATAAATTAATAAATATTATATCATATTTATTAAATCTGTCGATCTCTAGGCCTACATATATCTTTATTTGGTCAACATGACACCAATAATCAGTAAAGTTAATTGCTTAACTAGAGGAAATTGAACAAAATCGCAACAAGGATTCTTAATTATATTATTAAAATCAGGTGTTATGTAGTAGCTGTAATAAATGTAATAAAGTTTAAACATCATTAAAATTACAAAGCAATAAAATGTCTCTAGTATAATTAACATTATTAGAATTATTCTTGCCTACGAAGACCATGCAACTATTAGTAGGCCAACAATTGTCAAACTTTTGAATATAAAGGGATATATGATCTATGATCGAGTAAGTTACAACTAGTTGCCACAGTTAGTTTAAAAGACAAATTGGTTTTTAAAAACGTTTTTACTAAAAAACAGAATTTAATCAATAAAAAATTGAATTAATTAATTCATTAATCTAATGATCATAAAATTGTCAATAATAAAAATTAATACAAGGTTAACATTAATTCTATATATAAATGTTTCAAAACAGCAACCCTTGCAGGTGCTTATGTGTTCAATTTTTTTAGCAATAAAATATGTGTACAATTTTTACTTTTGACTTCTGCTGGGTTTAATTATTGTACTGCGGTATTAATTTTAAAAAACTTACAGAAATTTAATTCTGTACAATGAGTTAGTAGTTAGTATGGGTGTGCCTTAAAAATATAAATCGGTTAGCGCTCATGTAATTTACAATCATTTGCAAATTATGAATTTAACAGTAGGCCTATAAAATATTGACGTTCTAGGCTTGCTTATGTAATAAATGTATATTGTTTAGTATTACATCTTCAAAGTTTCAAATTGATTAACACATTTAATTTTATAAAAACCATTTTGGCTTACATCATTTGGTCTGTGAATAGCAAATAAAAACAAAGCTTTTATTTTAGCTGGAAACATTTTCAAGGCGATCTAATAGCCGGCCTAACTGTTGGATTGACCGTAATACCCCAAGGCCTTGCCTATGCGGTTGTAGCCGGTTTATCTCCACAGGTGGGTCTCAAGCATCAGTTATTTTAAATTGGTTGTTAATTTGAATTCCTAGCCGATTAAAACTAATTTCCCTAGACATTACTTGATATTCTAAATAATTGGCTTGTAATTATATGCAATAAGATTTAAATATAAATTGCTAATTCAATGCAATCGTCATATACTGTATATCATACAATTATAATATATATATTTTTAAAGTTTAATTAGCTATCTCAGAAAACTTTGACTAAATTATTACTCAGTACTACTAATTAAATGTAGTCTAGTATGCACATTTGAAAATTCAAATTTATTTATATCGTATAATGGAGTGTAGGCCTAATAATATATCTATTATAAAATATTCTATATGATTTTTTTTAATAGTTATTTTGGTTCTTGCTTAAAAACGGTTGTTTTAATTGACTAATAGTTTAATTATTATTTTCAATGCAGTGCACTACCATGTTACATTTTTGTCAAATTTGTCACAGACTCCAAATAACCAAGATACAGATTTGTACTTATCGTCAATTTATATCGTGACATATTAGAAGTTGTAGTAAATTATCCAAAAAAATATTATATAATGGCAGTAAAACGGGATAATAAATGTTTAGCTTTATCCCAAAAATAATAATATTGAAAACATTTTCCATTTTTCAGTATGGTCTTTATTCGGCTTTCATGGGTTGCTTCATTTACTTATTTCTTGGTACATCTAAAGACATTACTCTTGGTCCTACTGCTATAATGTCGCTTCTGACTGGTCAGTTTGGAGTCTCTCCAAATCAGGATGCAACATACGCACTTATATTGAGTCTTATATGCGGAGCATTTCAATTGGGAATGGGACTGTTTCGCCTTGGTGTGTTTTATTATAGTAATTTTTTACCATATACAGTAACTTACAGATTGCCACTCATTGAAAGGGGAAAACAAATGTTGATTAGAAATCAATTTGCATTTTCAATGGCTTTTAATTACAATTTTTCATATTACATTCAATAGAAATTTACATTAGTACTGAAGCATTACAATTGTTAATTAATGTTAATGTCTGAAGTTTATGTAGAATAAAAAGTAATGTTTTAAGAAAGTTGTTTATTTTATTTAATATATTAACAGGTTTTATTGTTAACTACATTTCACATCCTGCGATCAACAGTTTCACATCTGCAGCAGCGATAACAATAGCATGGAGTCAAGTTAAAGTAATATATACTTACATCTTGATTTAATTTAATAATCTAACTGAATTTTGTTGACGAGCAACGGGGTAATATTATGTATTAGACGTTTACATGTTGAAGTTAAATTTTGCTTTATATCAAAATCATAAAATTCATAACACCATTGCGGAAGATTTAGACTTAATCATTAAAGTTGAATATAAAATAATTATTTTATTCCAGCAGTAAACTACTGGCATATTGAGGGTTTTCTTGACTTTAAAGTACTTATAAAATCATTATTGATATTAAAAATATTAAGATTGATAATTGGAAAGGGTCAAAAGAGAAAGGTTACTAATGTTATTTAAATTTATTGATTAAAATGTGTAAGCGTGTTTTTGTTGTTTATCAGAAATGGCTTGGCTTAAGCGGAATACCAAAAGATTTTTATCTTGATGTATATTGGTGCCTAAAAAAGCTTCCACAAACAAAGTAAGAAAATATATGTACTTTACTGTTACATAATATATTTAATTTTTTACAACACAATGAGCAAATTTCAATTAAAATGTTATCACTTCCATTTTTATTATTATTGAACCGGTATATAGGGTTAGTATTGTAAAACACTGAAAATCTATAAGCATTATCTTTCATTCATTAAGGCAAAAAATAAATATTCTGCATTTAAAAGTAATTTATATTTATGCTGGCTGAATATAAGAATGAGATACCCATAATTTAAAATAAATTTATTTGTTATATCTATTCAATTAATCAATATGGAAGTTTCTTTAAAATAATTAAACTATGAGTTTGATGATATTGCTTAATTTAACATAAATATTTCATTAAGTATGTTTCTTGTTTAGATTATGGGATTTTCTAATGGGCCTTAGTTGTCTTGTTGCTCTATACATCATGAAGGTAAATTACTAAATGTTTAATTACTCATCAGTGTATTAATAAACGGATTAATTTTATTTGTGTAGAAAACAACTGCAATAAAGTTTACTTTATCAAATATTAATTTAATTGTATAAGTTCAGCTTGAACAGAGTCAAATAAAAACACAGAGTCAAATTGTTATCTACTCGACTATTTCTACTACGGTAGCTAAAAATAGGTATTATGATTTTAGAGAATGCGTGAAATTAAGTGGAAAGATGGACCTGTGTCAAAATTTAAACGAGTTATGAAGTACTTGTTATGGCTCACAGTCACAGGTTTGTTTTTCGAATTCATTTTTTAGTATTAGAGAAAGCATCCATAGCATGAGTATTGTAGATAGTCTAAGACTATAGATACTTGATGAATTAACAATATGTAATTAATTTAACAGACTCAAACTTAGTTTTATATTTGAACTTTTGAATTTATATTTGAATTGATTTTAAAGCTTTAACTTGAACACCTAAAACAGAAAAAATAAAACTCTATTTTACAATCAAGTTATTTATTGTGCTAATTTATAGCATATGCTGTACATGAAATCTATAAATTTACCTAGTCCTAGACCTAGCAATACGGTTGTCACATAAGCGTTATGTAACAGATTATTTTCTTTGTTGCAGCTAGAAATGCTGTTGTAGTTGTAATTGCCAGTGGCGTTGCTGCAGGATTTCTCGAACATAACATTAAACCATTTTCATTAACGGGTAAAATTAAAGCCGGCCTTCCACCATTTGAAGTTCCTGCATTTACAGTAACATATAATAATCACACACTGTCTACAGCTGAAGTCTTTGCGGTACTGTTGTGCAATTTATAACAATTAATCATTTTAATAAATAATTTAATTTATATTGATGTCATTTTTGTCAGTCTTATGTAATGAATATTTATTAATTCAAAGTAGTTTGATTTAGTGTTTCCTTTTTCATTTGTGTTCGTAGTTAAACATTAAATATTGATGAAATATCGATCAAAAAACTATAGTTTAACATTAAATGTGGGATAAAATTTTACGCTTTTGAGAAATTTGAAGTAATGTATAAATTATCAAGCTGATATTTGTGATGTTCAGGATATTGGGCCAGGTTTTGCAATAGTTACACTTCTTGGTCTTGTAGAAACCATCGCTATTGGCAAAGCTTTTGGTAAGTGAAAGATTTCGTAAAGAAAATTTAAACTGTAACTTTTGACATTAGGTTTTGTAACATTTTGAACTAACCACTTGGTATCAGTTGCTTTTTTTGACTAAAAATTGTTTCAGATTAATTTAGTTTAACTTGACATCTGATTATAGGTAATCTTCTATTTTAGCGTATTTAATTATTTTTCACAAAAGGCCAAATGTAATAGCGTATTTAATTATAAAGCATACTAAACCGACTAAAAACATAGTTTAATGACTATGACACATTTTAATTTAATTTAATTTAAAAGTTTTGACGAAATATTACCCCCTAACCCTAACCCTAATGCTGTTAAATTCGCGCCATTTAAAAAATAATTACTATAGCACATGCTTTTAATTAAATACACTAAAATAGGATAGCCATTTGGACGAAATAATTAAATACGCTAAAATAGGAGATTACCTGATTATTATATTATGTAATATATCGTTCCCACTGACCCTTTCAAAATAAATAATTTGTATTAAAGTTACATAAAATTTAAGATCTTTGGTAATTTTTGTAATTTATATAAAAAAACTGCCAAACTGCAAAACAACTCATAATTACTGTAATGTAATTTAATAAATATCTGTATTTCGCATGTATAGTACATTGTATACTGTATGATAGCTTCGACTTAGTGTATATAGGCCTACTCAAGTTTCATTGTGATCTCTAACGCCTTTTTACAAAATTATTCATTCACTTACAAGTTTACTGGCATCAAGAAATGTAATTATTTTGGTAAGGACAGTTACGGGATAAAATTTAGTAAAGTTTATACTGTGAAACTGCCATTGTTGGAAAAATACTATTAAGTGTATTTGCTTACATGTTTACTATTAGCGAGA
Source organism: Oconnorella tubifera (assembly GCA_034700105.1). NCBI lineage: Eukaryota > Metazoa > Annelida > Clitellata > Enchytraeida > Enchytraeidae > Oconnorella > Oconnorella tubifera. The sequence continues at coordinate 10,953 of JAQIXG010001950.1, read as the reverse complement.
AAGAATTAATCACCCTAATAAAACTTTAATGTGCAATATTGTATATTTATGAATAATATCTTGAGAATATATATATACAAAATAATATTATAATTAGGCCTACCATAGTTTTGCAGTAATGGCAAATTGATTGGATAAAAAAATTAGAAATATTTAAATATTTCAGACTAATTTAATAATTAAGGCAGTGCTAACGGTGATCCCCATTGGAAGGGAGGGGGGAGGGGGTGGAAGTGTGTCCACTTGAAGCTTGAGGGAAAGTTTCACTTGTGCTTAGCTTGGGGGGAATGACAATGAATAGGATTGCGTCCAAAATAAAATAGGGTGGGGGGCCACTGGGCAGTTTCGTTTGCCAGAATTTAAGAATGGGGGGCGGTTGAGAAGTCTAAAAAAATCATTTTTTAGATAATCTAACAAAAAAATTCTCCATCAAATAATGTGATGGTCTTTTTTGTTCATGTGCCACTTTTCATTCAGTTAGTTCTATGCACTTCTGAAGTCCACATAGTTGCAAGGAGAATTATTGTAAGCACCAAAATCTACTCTTTCCCTACATCACTGATCGTAACTGACAATCACTAGATGAAATTATTTTAACCACCACAAGTTAAACGGTTAGTTGGATTAATTATATCTCATTTTCCAGCTAATTTATTACTGAAAGAAATATTATTTCTTAATATTTCTTTCTTTTTATTTGCAGCTAGAAAGAACAACTATGTCATCCACCCTGATCAAGAACTTTTGGCAATCGGTAAACGCTGATTTCCTGATCATTTTCTGTTTTAAATCTATGATAAGTTACAGATTCTGTTCAATTGTTCATTGGTAACAAAATTTAATATATAAACATTTTCTTTTAATTTATAATCATCCAGATTGATACACATGTGTGTAATATAAACCCATATTAAAGCATTTCAAACTTTGCACATATTTCAAAGCTATCTTTAACTATGAAAATTAAATTATTTAACTATGCAAATATTATTTAATTTGATTGTTTTTTGCTGCCACCAAACGACTTTCTGCTGCATTTAATAGACTTCTCAATTATTAATGTTATTACTCTACATTTAATTAAAAACATGCTTTCTATGTTTTAGTAATTCTTACTGTTTAACTGCCAGGTGCTGCTAATATAATCGGATCTTTTGTCGGTTCATATCCAGTCACTGGAAGTTTCTCAAGGTATTATTCTCAATATTCTTATCATATTACAATGTGCTTGACATTATACAATATGTGTCTAATAATATTATTAATACACTATTGTAATTAAACTGTGTTTTGTTTATTTGTAATTATACTTGCAACTTCCCCTTTCAATTGAAAATGTGTTGTAATGCCTATTGGTCATAATCTTGTAATCAATGACTACTTTATTAGTAATGTCAAGTTGTATAACCAGTTATTGAGTGTAAGAAACTTTAGTTTGTTGTTGATGTCAATATCTCATATTCACCTCATATGACGCTGAGTTCATTTTGCCTAACAGCCAGTCATTATGATAATCTTATTCTACAAACTTTTCTTCACTTAGTCCTGAACTTTTAAAATGTAACCGATTACAGTTTTTGTGCTCATTCTTGAATTTGCCACCTGTATTCAATATTATTACTGTTCCTGATATTTGCAGTATATTAGAAAATTTTACATCTCAGTCTGTTAATGACTTATATTTGACACTTCTGAATTAATTGATGTTATTGATTATATTCCTCATTTTTAGGTGTTTTTTAATTTGATATTTCAATTAGGCCTCTGTTTATATAGGCCAGAATGTTAAAAGCGTACTATTACTTACAACTGTTATATCTGGATATTAATTATAAAGAAAGCCTGAAGTATATTTTCATCCAATATAATAACATATCAGAAAAGTTGTCTATGAAGTTGTTTTCATGTAATAAAATGAACATTCTTCATTCTGTTGTAAGTATAGAGCCCCAGACTTCTGAATAATGCAGACCTTTAGAAATTCAATAAATGTGAAATTCCTGCCTTTCTTTTCTTTAAAATAAATTTCAGTAGCACAAAGGAATGACTTGGATATATATCAAAACAAACTTGTCATGAAGACAATCTGTATAACAACGTTGTGTAATTAACTTTAAAATGTTAAATATTTTATTATAATGTTTACTTGAAACATAACAATAATAAACTTATAAATTATAGGTCTATTATGCGGCATTAAAATAAATTGTGAAGAAGGAAGTCAAAATTTAATAACTTTTTAAATAATAAACTATTAACAAAATTTCTATCGGCCCATTATAAATCTTTCAACCGATATCAAAATTGTTATGATATTTGATTCTAAATTATAAGCTTAATTAATAACACTGTTATGTATTAAAAAATTCTTTTTAAATTTAAAACTGTTCAAACACATACTATTTAAGCTTACATTGTTTTATTTATTTCATCTTGTTTACTTTTAGAACTGCTGTGAATTCACAAAGTGGTGTAATGACGCCTGCAGGAGGAATATGGACAGGTAATTTCTTGTACACAAGCTTAATTGAGCATATTCAGTTTTATATAAATCAATATAATTTTTTATACCTAGGCTAGTGGAAAACAACAATGCACAGTTTATGAATAGGCGTCAAAAAACTTTGTAAACATTAAATTAAGATGCAGTGATATTGAAAAAATGAATACAAAAAAGCAAAATATTAAGTTGGCCTAATTGTTAAAAAAAGTTCTGTAATTCATATCCCGAGATTTAAACTCTGTGAATAATGATCATTTTGTGAAAATAAATCAGACCATTATATAGATGAAGAGTAGTGCTTTTACTCTGATAGAAAATAATTTATCATTATGATTTTTTATGTATCATTGTTTATGTTTCATGTACTCATTGTTAATGGTGTCAATGTCTTTCAAATAAACTCTCTCATTTGTTAAATGTAAATTGCTTTAAATACCCGTCCAATAATAGAAAATAATGGAATTTTAATGCAGCGTTTTCAATCTATGGTTATAATAGTTATTCATGGTAATGAACAGATATAACTTGAACATTGCATATGTTTTAGATATTTGGTCAATTTTTATAGGAGTCCATTATTATTAACAATTAATCACTAAAAGTATTTAAATTTAGGTTATAAACGTTGAATACTGTGTATACTGTAGATATAGCTCTGGTAGATTTTAAATTGTAACTCATGTTATTTTACAGCTGCTCTTGTATTGCTCTCATTATCTTTCCTGACTCCTTTGTTTTACTACATTCCTGATGCGGCATTGGCTGCCGTCATCATCATGGCCGTTGTTGATATGGTAGACTTTAGCCTCCTTCCAAAATTATGGAGAATTAAAAGTAAAAACAACTTATCTTGATTATTTCTAAAATGCTCAATGAGAAACAAACATTTTTCTTTATTCAACAGTCGTTGTGAATTCAGAATGAATTTTTTTGAAAAAACTACTAAGATGGACTAATTTGATTAAGAATTTAATAGCAAATTAACATTGAGGATATCAGACATTTTAACTTTGCCAAGGGGTAGTTTTTGTTAAAATTGTACCTTAGTCAATGTATCTTTTGATGATACTTTTGTTACTTCAATTAAAGTAGGCTAGCTGAGCCAATAATTATTGTAAATTTTTGCAATTCTTTTGTATTATCTTTCCTAACTTTCATTATATCCAATAGCAAGACAATATATATAGTGAATTATTTGTTCAATGTCATAGTTTTTATGTATAGTTTCATTTGATTCTTGCTAGGTGGTATTTCTTTCATTATCATTATTAACACATATAATTATACATAATTTAAAGTAACATTAAGTTCAAATGTAATATGATATTTGTACAACTATATAATGATAATTAACTGTTTATTTATTTTAGAAATCGATATAATTCCATGGATAGCAACATTCATATGCAGTTTATTTATTGGTGTTGAGGTAAGCCAGATTATCATAGATTACGCATTGAATTTTTTTGTTGATTTAAATACATTGAATAATGTAATTGACACAGAATTTTTTTGAAGAATTTAGCATTTTTAATAATACTGAATTAATGAACGTTTTAAATGTTATTATTCCAGGCAAATCATAATAACAGACTGACTATCTTTATATCTTTCAGATATATTTTTTGTCACCAATCAATATGATAAAGTCTCCATTTATACTTAGTTACTTAGTCCAGCTCATTATTTTAGAATTTTTTTTAACTTGTAATAAATTAACAAAACTATTTCACTCACTATTAATTTCTTATTTTATTTTTCAGTGGGGAATTATAATTGGTGTACTCTTATCATTGTTGTTTCTGCTTTATCCTTGGTCAACTCCAAGAGTGCAGGTTAATTGCCTTCATACATTCTTAATCAATAATTGCAATTATAAAATTACCTTCTTTTTATGCAAAACTTTATAATCTAGGTCATAGGATTACCTGTATATTGATATAACTTGTAATTATTCAAATGATTCTTTATCAATTATAAATTTTACTATAGCTGACATGCATGGCTGAAATTAGTAACAAGAATTTCAGCGAAATGAAACAAATTGCTGCATTTATTGTTAATGATACTATCACAGTAAATTTTTATACTATCAATGAAGTGGCTAAAATTATTATTTCATTACAAGAAAAAATCACAAGAGTAAAAGTTGTGAAATATTCAAAGCTCGATAATAAGTTGCAATTATGTAAAATTTAAATTCAATTGAGCATTTGTTTTGTTGCCAAGTGTGTATTTAGTAAAAAATAATCTATCCATTTAGTATAGTAAAAGTGTAATTATATGTTATTTATACTCGTTTGATACTTAGGTAGCGAGATCATATGAGAAAAGCAATGTATACGAGGTACTTATAGTCAGCCAGGGTTTTCTTTTTCCCGGTATCGATTATTTTACTAGAAAAGTACAGTCAAAAGCAAGTGCAGGTACAGTTAATACATTTAGTAATAAAATATTATTCATTAAGCTTCTTATTTTGTGATTTATGAATAATAATGTTATTTTTATTATGCTAAAATCGGTTTAAGATAAGTCTACTAGTTAAAATTAATTTTGTAATGAACATCGTTAGGAAATGCGTATTTGGTACAGATTTTAATTTTTGATACTTTGACATTGGCAGTAAATTGAAATTGATCGTTACTCTTTGTTAAATCATATATTTGTGTTAATAAAACGGATAGTTGAGTTGTGATGAATTCGTTTCAGTTTTACTCTATTCTTTACATAACTGATTTCATTATTTTTCAGTTAACTTCAAGCCTCTACTAATCTTATTAACGTAACAAAAAACTGATTTCTACTTTCAGATGGAGAACTAAAATCTGTCATCATTGATATGAAGCATGTTGCGAGTGCAGATTACACTTCAGTTGAGGTATTTGCTTCTATTTCTTGCTTACTTCAGATGTATTTAATGTATTAAATGGGCGTTCAGTTATTACATTGTAAACATTTAAGTTAAAAGACAAAAATAAACAAACATAATAACTGAAGGTCCTGAGCACATAAAAATGTAATTAATAGTTATATCCGTGCAGTTAGGATGACAGTAAAATATTAATAGATTTTTGGCCCAGATATTTATAAATATTGAACAGGATTAGCTTGATGTAATGCTTAGTGAGGTATGGTCATTTTCAATAAGAATATGAAATTAAATTAATGTTGTTTTCCATGCAAAAAAAGCAAAAAGAATTTTTAAAAATGATTCTCTGCATAATAGCAGATAATAATATACGATTGTTTTACTGAATGAAATTTTAATAATTAAATGATTATTATTAATGCTAATTTCAGAGTATAGAGCAGCTAACAGAAGACTTTGAAAAGAAGAAAAAGAAATTAATTCTCTGCAATCTAAGGGTTTGTCTTTATTGTTACTTAAATTTATGTGTTTAATTTAGATTAATTTTATAATATTTATAATTATATTTTTTGCCACATTTTGGAAAAAAAGTTACAGCATTTATTAACTAAGTAACTATATGGCAATTATGACAATTGGTCTACAGTTATAATTTATCCACAGACAAAGATATCTAGTGATTTTTGATCTTCAACAATATTAAGGTTAAGTGTAGGGTTAGGGTTAGTGCTAGGATAAGAAATTAGGGGTAGGATAGATTAAATGTTAATAGACTGTTGATGAAGGATGTCAGCAAAGTCTGTAGACAAATTGTTGTTGAATGTCTATTTAATTAGGTTTATTTAATAAGCGTAATAAATACTATACTAACTTTTAAAAGTTTTTACATATACACGCGTGCGTGTAATGTAAAAATTTAAGAAATGAAAGCATTGAATTGATTTTATTGTATACATTCGTACAACTTTATTTGTTTTTAGATTGTTTGCAAGTTTCTGATGTATCAGTTTATATTATTTAGATAATTTATATCTGATGTTATGTATATTTGTAATAGCTATTTGTTTAGTGAATTAAAATGATTAATATGGAAAAATTTGCAGTAGTGTGCAGTTTATGAATATTTATTTATTACAGCCAAACATACTGTCTATCTATACTCGTGCGAAGTCAAAGTACTTTTTGCACACTAAATCAGTTGAAGAGGCGATTCTTCTACTTACAGGTCAATAGTAATACTATTGTAGTATTACATTTTCTACATGTTTTATGTGTAACAAAACTGTATTATCATGCTTCCTGCAGTACTTTTCATCACATGTCAGTCGTTAAACAATTTCAGGGATAAATATCCAGAATGAACATTTAGTTCACTAAAAAAATTAAAAAACTAAAATAATTAAAACACTTCTCAAGAGCTCCTTGTATAAATGTCAAATTAAAATAAACTGTATTAAATTTCTAACATGTAGTGATTGTTTATGTTTCTTAATAGTTAATCTTTCTCATTAAATTAAATATTATTGAGTTGTTGATTTTGATCATTTATTTTAATTTGATAGTTTATTAATTTTTTGTAGATGTTCTGATATTATATATAAAGTATTATTGTGCAGTTCATATATCATCAAATCAAAAATGATTGTGGTCTATTTATTGTATTTAGAGTTCATAAATCAATGTTTTCTAATAAAATATTAAATTCAGAGATGTCTACAATGAAGAAAAACAGTTATCAGAAAAAGTTTTAACCATTTAGTACAGCATAATTTTTCTCTATACTTTATCTTAGACATGCTGTTAGTAATGACTACTTATGCGAATGAGTTCTGTCTTGTGACAGAATCTTTTCTATTTTATTTTTATTGTGAAATATAATTTTAGTAGCTTTTAAAAATGTAATAAACTTTTAGAAGAGGAAGAGAGGGCAGACATCTCAGCAAGTTCAGAATCCAGTATTCCACTAGAAGAGGATATCGATACTGCTGCTAATAAAAAGATACCACCTGATGATGAAGATGATGAAAATGATGCAGTTACATCATCAAAAGTATGATATCTTCCATCAGCGAAATCAAGATAGTTTATATCAATGATAAATAAATATTTAATCGAAATGGACAGAATTATAGAAACAAACCAATGATTAACTACTGTAGTATATTTATCTCAAAGTTCTGATTCAAGTTTAATCCTGTAAGGATTAAGTTGATTAAACGAATGCATAGTGCTGAACTTTGTGCCCCAGTAGTGCTGCATCAAAAAGTATGGCAATTGATTAGTCGAAATTGCAAACTAATCGTGATGTTGAGTAATTATACTTGAATAACTATTTCAAAGGCAATCAGATTGCTAATTATAATTATTAGACCTCAATGAGGTATTGTTTTTATTGATTATAATTATCAATGACTTACACCTATAAATATATGACTGTGTCATGATATTATCAAGATTAAATTTTAAATTTTATGTATATAATTTCTGTCTTTGATAATTTACATTGTACATTTAGTTTCTTAAATAATCAACTGTGGCATTAGCTGTGAAATTAAGATTGATGTAAATATTTTCTTTATAAATTGTCTATTATTTATTTGTTGCTATTATTCCTTAAAATTATAATTATTTATTAAGTGTAGTATATTATGCACAACAGCTTCTTTAATTAATTATTAGAACAGTATAAGTGATTATTGAGTATATTTTTCTTGCAATCAGAAAATAAACATTCGCTATTGCTATTGCTGTATTTTAGCAATGTGCAATGCACTTTATGAAATATATACCAAACTTAGATATAAGAATTATAAAAATTATAAGGCGCTATTATATAGTCAATGAATAAGATTTCTGGTGTTGATTTCGATAATGACCATAGATGGTGTAATATTTTTGGTAACCCAAAAATATTACACCTATCGTTTAAATCGATATTTACATTTGACTTATAATATTTTATTCATAAACTATAATTGCAGAATTACATCTTAATTCAAATTATTGCAATTAGCAAACATTGTAAAACAACTTGATTTAGAATATTTTCAAAAGCTGTGATATTATATATTATAATTATTGTGTCACAAAAATATTTAATAGAATTTTCTGACTGATATTTTTGTCGTGTAACAATGTGTCTACATCTTTTGCTTGCACTTGTGTTCGCCGATGGTTAACCATTACCGGTGATCGTATATAATAAATAATTATTATGAAATTTAGAGAAAGTAGTTATAATTTTGCTAATAAATCGCAGTTTCAGCAAAATAGTGCAGCAAATGACAATTCATACTAGTGTTGCAATCATAAGCACGCTTATAACTAGGCTGACACTGCGTTTTGTATCATGTAGAATTTAGAGTAACATAAACAAATAAAATCTAGATAAAAGAGTTTTATCAAAATTAAAAAAAATTTAAATTTCTCTTAAATGTGATTATTATCTGCTTTTATATTGTATCATCTTTCAGTGTATCATTCATTGTCTCATTAAATGTTCCTTATTGCATTCGATCCTAATATTCAATTTAAACTAAATTAATCATTTCTTTCTATTACTTTATTATGAATAAACAGATAATTATTTCATGTGGTACCGAGTTGTCTATTTGTGTTTGAATTGTTTCTGCAAAGAAATAGAAATAATTATAAAATTATAGATATATTATGACAATTTTTCTTTTGTAAAACGTGTCTTATTTTTCAAATCACGCTGACTAAACCTAATTGCTAAACAGACTAATTAGGCTGAAAATTGTATCATTTAGTTGAATCTTTATGTAAAAATACTTCATGATCTATAGAAAAATCATTAATTTTTAAGTTAATTTTAACTTTCATACAATAAGCTATAATTATAATAAAACTGTCTTATACTGAATATATTTGATTCTTTTTAATTTTAGAGAAACATTGACATTTGTGTTGGTCATTAATTTAAATTCAATGATAACCCTAGACCCTCACTTCCTGGCAAGTTGGGTGTCTTTTGGTTTCACATATCTTGACATTTCAAACACAAAAAACCAATCGCAGCACTTTTGAATAAATTAACTTCATATTTATAATCACAGGCAATTTACAAAATATTTACAAAATATTCAAGCAAATAAATAAATTATTTACATATTATTACAACATATTAAAGCAATTAACAAAATATTTAAAAATAGTAACAAAATGCAAGCAATTAACAAAATATTTAAATATAATTACAAAATATTAAAACAATTTACCAAATGTTAACAAATAGTTAAAAAATATTTACAAATATAACGCAACAAAACATAACCAAGTCCCATAACTTTAACTCCCGAATAAAGTCTGGTCTAGTCACATTAGTTATTTATCAAACTACAGACTCTCTAGTCACTAACTTGTCAGCGTGCTCGTAAGCGGAATGACAGCCAGACTTAGATTGTGTTTTCAGTTCAGCTTTTGTATAGTTTTTCAGTTAAGTTATATAAATAATGGATTGTATTCTCAGTTCAGTTTTAGTGCAGTTTTTCGGTTATGTTTAGACAGACATTTTGGGCAGACAAAGAGAGACAATGCCAGAAATACAATCAGTTGTTGACTGATTGAGACAGCCTTTGATAAAGCTTTCAGTTTCAGTTCTCTTTCAGCTAGACGGACAGATTCAGTTCAGTTTAGACTCATTTTCTAGGCAGACAGACACACATCGGTAGAGACAGACAGTTGTTGACTGACAGACAACAAAGACAGAATGACTCGACAGGGGTGGGACCGAACAGTGAAGTAGACAGACAGTGTAGTCAGCAGACAGACAGACGGTGTTGTGTAGACAGACGGACAGACAGTGTTGCGTAGACAGCTGTATCAGAGATATAAGCAACCAGTGACATGTAGCCATTGACTGAGCATTGTGTGATAGCAGCGGTAGCTTTGTCTGCTTCTGTTTAAAAACAATAAACATCATGTAATAACAACAATTAATTATAATTATAATCATAAAGTGAGATTAAGTTAAGCAATAATGTCTACTGTAAAAGATGTCAGCAAGGTAAAGTGAACAATATTAGATCTGACACAACTTGACAATCATAAACAAAGAGCCACATTGCTACTCTTCCCCAGTCAACATTGATACTCATTTTATTGACACAGAAGGGACAGCTGAGTCAATCTCATGATCTGTAGTGACTGGGAATTGAACTCTAGTCATTGCTATTACATGCCAAATCATTACCACAAAGCTACCTCCCTTACTTTGTATTTGAATAAATAATGAATATTCAATTATATCACATAAATAAAATGAAAAAAGAAAAGGAATAATGCAACTAAAAATAAAATTGTAAGAAATTTAATTTTAAATACAGTAAAAGCCACTTACAGAGTTGCCAGGTTAGACGGAGATGTGCCGAGTTTGCGGTCAGATAGTTGTCTGTATTGCCATTGCGAGAATTAACTAGCCATTGCCAAGTTGAGTTCTCTAGCCTGGTTGACTGGTTACATTGACGTAATGAATCGTAGTGATTGAGTTGTCCATCAATTGCCAAGTGTTAGCTGCCATCGCCAGTTGAATTGCCATCTCCTTGTTTGACTGGCTACATTG
>JAQIXG010001949.1:0-19404 GCA_034700105.1 Oconnorella tubifera | reverse complement strand
TCTGACATTATATGAAACACATTTGGGGATCCTCAATCCTCCATAAATGCAAAATATAAGAAATGAAATTGGATTCTTTTCATCATAATATATAATAAATAATACCAGTTGCAACTGAGATTCATATAGCATATAGGAATCTTATAAACGCTAAACACTTAGTCAAGTCTGATTAATCATTTAGACTATCAAAAGATAAATGAAATCATATGTCACAAGTCAAGACTACCACAGTCAGTTTTATGTAGGCTAAAGTAAAATATCATAGAAACGAAGTAAAATTCTTCCCTGAATTTATTTTGAAAGATAAAGAGCTTCTCAGAAGATTCAGAACAAATGGCAATTTTACTTCACATATATTTGTGTCTACAAAGTGGACAGGCTAAATACACCTACGATGTTGATGATGCAGATTATTTTCACAATCCACACATATACATTTCTTTCAGAACAATGAGCACAACACTCTCAATGTACTTGAGTTGAAGTATTTAAAAAATTATTTCATTACCAAGACAGTAGATCATTATATTGAGTAATAAAGAATGAATTGTTGGCTCCAAAGCTGGTAAAATTTACAATTCTGATTAACTTGGCTGGCAATTTAAAGATAAATATACTATAAAATAACTATATCTAGGACAATAAACAATCAAACAACAACAGTCTGGATTAAAGCAATATCTATAAATCTTTCCTTATATCAATGGATGATAAAAACATATTTTTAAATAAAAACATTCTATGTCCGCATAGTTTTTTAATGAAAAATCTCATTTTACAAACATAATAATGCTTTATTAAACATTTCCAATGATGAACTGTCATCATGCTCACTACCAGTATCACTTACCCATCCTCCGTTTCTCTTGATCCAACCAGAGAGTCTTTGTGCAACATATGCTCCAGCAACTTCAACAATGTCATCAACGCAATGCGTCATGCCATTCTGTGTACAATGTCGAGCTAACCAACCAGCAAACGCAAACACTGTCACAATCCTTCCCCAATTAAAAAGATTATCGGAAAAAATCTCATCGACAACTTTTGTCAATATGAAAGTAACACTGGCATCTGTAATTTGAAGTTTGGCCATCATGCCTTTAAATAGAATCTGGTGTTTTTCAGAAAGTTTCGATACAGTCCTGATCATAGTATCAGAATGTTTGCTCAATTTCCTTCGTGATTTTTTACCCGTCATATCATCAACGATATCCCCTATAAGTTCTTTGGATATGCTTTCAACTGATCCATCAGGATAACGCTTAGTTCTATCAAGTGGTAACCCACACGCAAAATCGGCACAACTTTCAGTAGTACCACAGGATTTTCTGATTCCATTGCAATTTGACGAAACTATGCCATTGGGTGGTGACAAGTCAGGATTTTTATTTTGACATAATCTATCACATGTATCTTGAGTATATGCTTCTCGTTTTGTAACATCAATATTTGGCATTCCTGATTTTACAAATCTATTTTGAACAGAGAATACTTTGCTATTTTCGAATAGAGGAGAATCAACTTCATCGAAATGATTATTAGTAGACATTTTTGACAACCTTCTTAGTTATAAAATAAATAAGAAGAATTGTAGATGTTATTGTTACTAAATCGGATGATGTAAAAGTCGCGTTGATGCAACAAACATCATAATCTATGACCGATTTTCTGTTAGAAGAAAGACATGATGTATACTAAAGCGAATAAACTTACAAAAAGGGGCCATCCATAAAGTACATACGCTGAAATTCGACTGTTTAGATCCCCCCCTGTTGCAAACTGTACGCTTTGAACCCCCCCTCCGAAAGTATGTACGCTTTGCAGACCCGACCCCCTTCGGGTGTATGTACTTTATGGATGGCCTCTAATTCGAAGAAAAAGTAGTTCATAACATATACTTAAAATACTGTCTACACAATAAACTTAAATAAATAACAAGATGGACTAACCAATGGTGGAATGTAAGAAAGAGAGACACTACATGAACCAAAAATAATCATCAACTGAACATGGCAGTAAATCAGAATCAGAATTACAAAGCATTCAGAAATTTGGAGTCATGCTTTTGCGTGGCTAGTGGCTGGTTTGCACTCAACGGAATGCTGCTGAACCAGGAGACATCTGAGGCATTACTGGTCGCCAGGAAGAAAGTAGCGGACAAGTTTGTGGATGGTTCAGGCTTGACCATCGCAAGTTCACATCTCACATTTTTAGTGAAATAAAAAAGCCTGGGGTCATACTCGATCAGAGTGCCTTAGTATATAGTATATAGGCCCTTGGACATTTCAAGGATGTTAAAACTGCACATTTTTCTCAATCAGTACACATTTCGTTGCAGACTGATTCACCTAGATCCGCACCTCAGAATTCCAGTAAAATATCGTTGTAGCAAATTTAATTATTACCTTCACTTAACATTTTAGTAAATATAATGTACTAGGGTTATGAGAATTATTATTAGGGTTATGATAATCAGTGATTTTTAGTAATCAACAATGATTAGATGGCAAAAAATATAGACATAACTCTAACATTAATTCTAACCCCAATACATTACATTCACTAAAAGGTTACTAAAAGCAAAGGTAATAACAAAATTCGCTAAAACGATATTTCACCAAATTGTCAGAGATCGGGCAACGTACGATGCGTTAGAAACAATATGACACAATCACAGTGCTCACTTTACTCTTAGAACTAGATAAATTTCATTTTAAAATGACAAACAGTACACGTAAATAGCTTCAACTGTTTTTTGTTATTAAATTTTAAACTATCAAATTAAAATTTTCAATTTGGTTGTAAAAAAACCCAACATACACATAGGTCTACACTTTGCGATCCAACAGATAACGGAGTTGCTTAAATACTATATTACTTTTAAACCGTTGAAATATTAGATTAATTAATATCATACTTTTTATTGACATTAATTATAGCTCATACTTTGCTGTTCTTTAATATAGTACAAGAACGTGAATAACTATATATTTTAGTCTATAAATCTTATTTAATTAACCAATGTGGGTTAAAAAGTTAGGTTTCTGTTAGCAGAAAGACAGTTGACATTGTAACACAGACAAGAATTAGTGTCCTTTGCACAATCAGCTATTATTTTAGCATATTTATTTTAAATCTGTATACGTCAGTAAAACTTAAATACTTTTTAAAACAGTATTTAATATTCAATTTAAAAAAATTAAATATTAAATATTGTGGTTGAAAAATATTAAATTTTTTTTAGTAATTTTCTTCACAATTTTTAACAAATCCTTAAAACCTAAAACGCTTGTATTTCAAAATAAAATAACAAAAATATTTAACAATAATTATTTAATAATAATTAAAAGCTCAATAATAATTAATTTCTATATTAGGGACTTTTAAGTTAAATAATTACGCATATCGATATCAAAACGAAACAATACAATATTTCAATAAAAACGTGAATTATTTTATTTCAACTTCGCTCTAGCGATAATAAATAACTTTTACGAAATGATTGAATGATTAGAATTATAGAATGATTAAAAATGATTAAAAATGATTACAAATGATTACAAATGATTATAAATGATTAAGGATTTAACCTATGATTCAATCAAAGATTTATGAGTTAAAACTAGCAAGAACATTCAAACTTGCAGCCAATCAGAGATAAGAAAATATTCAAATAACCATTCTGTTTTCTAATTTTCTCATTTATCTTAACGCCAGAATATAACAACAGTAATAAAAGAAATACGATCTAGAGTACTAACAATAATTTACTAATAAATCATTTTTTGGATAATTTTGCTTACGACTTTTAATTTTATAACAGATTTTAGAGAATGTTTTATTATAATCAAAACGCATTATAAAAATCTGATTATTGATGAATAATTTTTAGAAATCTGATAAATTTAGCCATAGAAATTTGATAGATTTAAGCATTCTGTTAAAGAATTTAGTTACATTAATCAGTCAAGAATATTCTTTTAAAATAACATTGAAGTCAGTATATCCATAATCATTTTAATATACATGAATATAATATAAACAAGTCACTGCATGAATAAATCGATATATTAAAAATGCATTTTAAGTTTATTAAAGTCAGTTTATAATAAATATTCAGTCAATATAAGCATATTAATTATAGTCAGTAAAAAGTTGATTTTGAACTCACGAATTTTTGATTTAAAGCGGAAAGCATATATCATTATCTTTATCCATTTTTTGTTAAAATTATTACCTACCCAGGCCCATTCAGAGGTTTGGAGAGGCCTGGGCCAGTTATAAATTGGAGGCCCCAAGAGGACGATTTGAGCAAAGCGCAACGCAAGTCGGTGCGATTCCATCGTGAATGTTCTTATTCAGATTTCACGAATGTATGATTGTGATTGATTTGATTCATAATCATTCATTGATTTTTTTATTGATTTTTATTTATTTATTTTTATTTATTTATTTTTTCATTAGGTAATTATTTTCAAATCAGTGAAATCACTTTAAATGATTAAGTAATAAAATTATGTAAAACATAAATTAAACATTTATGTTCACATTTTCAAATTTTTAATGGTATTCGAAAATAATATTTAAATTTTAAAACATAATAAATTTATTTAATTACATGACGTAATCTTTATAATGTTCATTCTATTAGTCGGATTTAGATTTGTAAATTTAGATTTGAAAAAGAAATTAATTTATCAACTTAACTCAACTTTAAGTTAAATTATTTAGTGTAACATGAAATTTAGAATTATTATTTAATTTATTTTGAAGTTTAAAAAATGTATTTTGAAAATTTGAGGCCCCTTTAAAATCGGAGGCCCAGGCCATATGGCCCATGTGGCCCCCTCTGGTAGGGCCTGTACCTACCCTTCAGTTTGCAATGAAATTGGATTATTATTATCATATAATTCTTTTTATTTTGTTTTAATATTACATTTCGCTACATTTAAGTTAATTTTAACTAGATTTGAATTTTTATTGCTAAATTGAACAGGTTTATGATTATTTGCTGAGTTTTGAACGCTGTTATTAAAATCATCACCTGCGTCAAAAAGTCACTTGATGTAAACAATAATAGAAATAAAAAATGAATAATTTTTCTTTATTTTTCGTTTTTTCTTTATTTTTCTTTATTTTTATATTTTTCTGTAAGGCTTCTGCCGCTGCTGAAACTGCGTGTAAACGTAAAGTAAGTTTTTCCTTTAATATTTTATTGTATTGTGTGACAAAATTCGATATAATATTTACCATTTCGGTACATATTTAGTCGGTGCAAACCTAGTATTATTAGGGTTAGGGTTATAAAGTAGAGTTTACGGTTAAGATTTGATTATCATGATTAGCTGTTAGATTATCATAAAATATCTAGGTATAAAACTTTAAATTGTATATTTTAAAGTCGCATTAGGGCTAGAAATTGAGTTTAGGGTTAAGGTTAAGGTGTGATTAGGGTTTAGGGTTAGGGCATATAGGTTAGGTTATAGATAGTCTAATTGGGGTTAAAGTTACAAATTGGTCTGTGCCGATTTGATCTGCAATGGTTTATTCCTAAACATTTAAATGTATTAACAACATATTAACCATGCTGTTTTGGTAATCTCCATTATTTATCAGTACATTTAAACTGCTACAGTGTGTTCGATAACTTGTGTTAATACTCTTGGATAAATTTGATTTGACTACGGAGACTTAACTAGGTTCATTTTTATTAATATTATAAAAATCACTTGATGTAATAATCTATTAAAATAAAAAATTAAATATTTTTCTGCTGTTTTTTTATACAATTTACTGTATTATCTTACATCATTGATTATATTGAATGTCATCATAATTTTGACAGTGACATTTTTATGCCAAAGCTCAGTAAATTTTACCATTTATGTTACAGTTAACCACTGAGAGACTTCTGTGTCAGACAGCTCCTGAATGTTCAACTGGTTCCGGGTCAAGAAATCTCATTCATACAAAAGCCATTGGTGTGAATGACACGATTCATTATATTTACAGCACTCTTGGTATTCCAAGTGTCCTTGTGGCACGCACTTCAAATGACGCCAAATTGATCATAAACTACATAAAACTACTGAATGATTCGTTGAATGAAACGATGCGCAGTATTAACTTTACTGATGCGGCACCAGGAGTGTTTGTCGTGATGCTACCAGAGGTGTGTTGCGGGTGATTTAAAGTTTTAGTAATTTCTTGTTTAACTGATTGATTAATGATCTGAATTTACTGATTGATTAATGATATGAATTTTCAAATTGACTTGACATCCAAATTCATTGGCAAAGATGTGACCTTAAACTTCATCTCAATCTTATATTTAACATTAGCATTAAACCTAACTTCAATTCGAACCTTACTTCTAACCCCAACCCTAACATTAAGAATTAATGGTTGGATCAGATTTGTCTTGGTTATTTTGACAGGTCACGCTTTTCTTTTGTTATGATAATCAAGCATTATTAATTTATATTAATCATTCTCAATGTTTTTTCATAATTATTTCTATAATATTTAAATCATTATATTTCATTGTCTATTGAAGGTGATTGATTACATCGACGTAAACGATACAACTAATATGCAGGATACTAACCACACAGCTTTATATAATCTATCCAATGTTGCTTGGAATTTTGCCGGCATTGATAACATGCATGATGACAAGCATACAATAGAGTTTAAAGTCACACACAGTAGTTCTGTACTGCCTATAAATAATTATGGATCATTTGTCATTAGGGTGTGTACTTTCTTGTTTTATGAATTAATTCATTTAAAGTAGTCAATTAATAAAGTAATATTAGTCAAATTTTGAGTGGTTTGCTTAAAAAAGTGATATTGTACCTTGTATTTAATATTATGATAGATTTTAATATTGAGTTAGAGTTTATTCAAGTTATTATTTAGGTTGTATGGTATATCTTTAAACGTCTGCATTGTATTGATTTCATGATTGTATATAAATTGACATTAAAATTTTTGTATTGAGACTAGTGAATGATTGTCATCATTTCTGATAATTTTGTTATGAGATTTATGAAGTATTTTCAATTATAATCTTAAATATTATCTATTTATACATCATATCAATCATATTTCATTTATAGACATTGTATAATATCTATCATATGCGTTGTATTATACATTGTGTTATATATTTAAAAATATTAATTTATTGCCGACTTTTACAATTTTATAATTATTGATATTAGTTTTTCTTGATTGCATAATAACAAAATTTAATGCAAATTCTAACTATTTTAGATTGATATAGTCGTACTTGCTATTACCTGTATATTTTTATTTACTTAAGATTCATTTTCATAATTGATTTTAATTTATTTCTAAATTATATTGCTATTACAAGTATTTCTATGCATTTGTATTTGTTTCAGTTTCAAGTTTTCTGTAATGACGGCTATTACAACGATCGTCCCAACCTTCAGTTCAACAATGAAATGAATATTGTGGAAGTGATACTGGACAATATAACTGTGACTAACAACAGATCACGTCTCGCTGTTAAGCTGATCCTAGCGACTGATAGCAATGTTGGGCGTAATATGAGCATGGAGGTGACCAAGTCAATTGATGATGAACATTCACCAGGGTCTTTTGCGGTAATAAGTGATTTATCTGCTTTTTTTTTATTGTGCTTAATAATAGATAGAAGATAAGTTATCAGGCAGATAATAGATTTATTGTCATGATATTAGCATTGACATAGGCAAGATTTGAATGTGATCTCTTGGCTCTAACTCTAACCACTCTAACCACTTCGCTGCGGTCAGAAAACTGAAACTGTTGTTTAGTTAATATATTAAATGAACAATATTAGGATTGTTCAAATTTTTCTTTTAAATTTAAACAATCCTAATATTGTTCATTTAATCCTGTAATTACTATATATTCAATTCAGTTATATTAACTATGTCATATAGAATCTGCATACAGTTTGATCTAATTCTAATTGTAAATTTGGTTCTAGGACAATTCTTCGAAGGACAATTCGTCTACGGACTGTTTGTCAAGGACTATTCTTTTAACCGACGATTCTTATAACCCCTAACCCTAACTCTAACCCTCATCTTAACCCTAAACCTAACCCTAATCCTAAGCCTAATGGATATCCTTGACGAACAGTCCGTTGATGAATCATCCTTTGACGAAATATCTGCATACCGTAAATTCTTTATGTTAATACAGATTTTCTAATATGATCTTTATTGATGCTCTGCTCGTGATATTTACTCTAATATTTTTCTGAACAGATTATTAATTGGTTGACTAGTTTAAATCGATCTTCATTCGATCCTTTCATTCAATGGCGACCAGCTACATACAGAAATCGAGAACGAACAATGCAGTCTTTGTCTAGTAGTCAGTATTATCAACTCACTCGCTTTACATTTAGTAATCTAGAACGTGGCCTAGCGCTCGATTACTTTGGTGACGCTCTTCTCTCAACTACTCGCATCAATATTGCTACTAATAACGTATCGTTTGGTTTGCCAGCGGATAAGTTCTATCGTAATACTGAATATACAGTATGGTATGTATCTTTGTATTTTATATATAGAGAAGTTTTATTTGTGAATGGTAGTCTGTCTTTTAAAATATAACGATGATATCTGTAACGTTTTGCGTAATGGTGTCTCATTTAGGATTTGAAATCAGTTGATGTTATATGTTGTATAAGTCTCATCAATCTTTAAGGAAACTCATTTAATGAAATATCTAAGAGCCAGGTGTTCACTTTGTCATTTAATTACTGCATATTTAGTTCATAGCATTAATAACGTCTCTGACTTTGGCTTGTTGTGTTTAAGTAGGGTTAATGAAGGCTAAGTAGGGTTATTATATAGTTGCAGTATTTTCTCATGACATTTTTTTATGATATTAAACAAATTTTAATTTCTTCTTTGATCAATTATATTGTATCATTGACAATCATTCTTCATTTATCTTATTAGATTAAGGAGTTATTTTAATACAGTCTTCTAGTAAAGTTTCGATTCTGAAACCTTGATAAAATAGAATTTTTTAATAGATTGCTTTCTTCACATTATATGAAACAAATCTTCACATTGTAATTTTTTTTGCTTGAAATTGTACTCTTCAGGTCATTTTCATTTGGCTACGGAATGCCACCTTCCGATCACATTTCCCCAGTCATTATTCTCATTATAGTTATTGGCTTGGGAATTCCAGCGATACTATTAATAGGCGGCATCATATTTACATGCATCAAGAAGTGTAGACACAGAGCAGGGTATTCCGAAATCTCTAGTAGCTATTCGGAAATTAATTAAAAGCATACTTTTGAGAAATCAAACTTTTCAGTACAGTAAATTTTTCGTTTATGTTATTCAGATTATTCTATTGTAATATTTATAATAATCGTATATTTTTTATAAATTTGGTAATTTATACGAATGTTATTTTATAAAAGTTAAAGGCTGTGTGTTTGATCAAATGTAGTTTGAATCAAAATGCAATATAATTTGTTATTCTTTCTTAAAATTAATTACCTAAAAATTTGTCAAAGTTTAAGGGATATTATATTTTGAGAATATCGATTCGTTAAAAGTTGTTTCTCTGTTGAATTTTTTGTGAAAGTTTTAATTCTTGATAGTTTATAGTTTTGTGTTTCAGTAAAATTTGATTTGGATAATTATATCGAATGACTAAGAAGGACATCTATCTATAAGTGATAACCTTTGATGCAGTGAGCTTAATTTTTTTCCTTTTAATGCATGAATATCAGTTATTTAATTTTTCGATATTACTTGCATTTATTAAATGCAGTGATGTCTTTCAGTTGGTTTACAGTTGAAGAATTAGCAATGACTTTTAAATTAATTTGATATACAATTATTTTTTTTTGCTTGGATCTTACCTTGCTTTTTTAATATAATATTATGCTAGTGTTTAGTCAAGCACTCAAAGTATATATTGCTTTGTACGGTCTATTTATGATTTAAATTGTTTTCATTTACAATCTGATATAGGCTTATTATATTTTAAACTATATAGTACACAGAGTAATTTGCATTGTTCGAATTGTTTAATTCTTTTTTCATTTTCTTCTAGGGTTCATTTAATCGATATCTCTTTTTGCTTAGCTTATTGTGTATATGAGAAATTTTAGTTGTGATGCTATTAACCCTTTTATAAAAACTTAATCGACCTTATGTTAAGACTCATTATTCACTCATCACTTGGTTTTTTCAATCCCAGATTGTAATACTGATATCATATTTGACTCTGTTTTGCAACTATTTGACTTCAAGATATCGCAGTAATATATTTAAATCAGTGGTTGTTTCCTTTTTATACATTTGTATAATTTAATTAATTATAAAATATAAGCTAATAAGTGATTGATTATTAGATTAATTATTTCATTCTGTTACTGCAATTGAAGTCCTTGCATGCTGTTTTTGGCAAAGTCAGTTTATTCCAGCAATGTGCATTGATAACCTAGTAATGTTTCGAGAATGAATTAGCCTGTTGCTTATTTGGATCTGTTGACTCTATAATTCTTTTCATCTTTTTTATATCAGACATTGAAGTATTCTATGAAAAATGACAGATTAATAATAATGTGATTACTAATAGCTATTTCAAAATCTTTGACACAAAGTGAGAAGGTTATGATATAAAATAATTAGTTTATTTATATGTAGCTAAGCATCATTTAAATTCATAAATTCTTAATGATGCATATTTGCTTTATTAAGGCTCATAAGAAAGTTATGCAAGTTTCTTATACAGACGCTCATATTATATAAGTATTTGATTACAGAATAAATGCTATTACAATACTATCATAAAATATAAGTGATTATATAAAATAACGACAAATAATGAAACTGAACCAAAGCCATATTAAATTTTGTGATGTTGCCATATTGTACTCAAAATAAGGAAGATTGGTAGTAATAACTGAGTATAATAAACTGTAGTTAATATGCATAATAATCAGGTCACAGTTGTGGTAAAATATTATAAGTAAAATATCAATATTTTGTGGAGTATTTTGCATAATATTACATTTATATTTATCTTAAAAGTACGGTATGTCTGTCCTTCCATATGCGTGTTTGTTGTCTATCTATCTCTATTGGTTCTTGGTCTATTTCCATGCTTGAAACACCAACATGCACACATAATATATATAACACATACCACAATGTGCTCTCCAATAAGATACCTGAGCATTATATTGTCCCTATTGCATTTTTTTTGCAATAAAATCGTTTATTAAAAAAATCGACATATATCCAACCCAGCCCAATCCAACCCATGGATGGACCCGACCCATGGCTATCTCTGCGATAAACTACCCCTTTTTTATGTAACACAATTTGCGATATAAGAACAGCCAATACAGTATACAACCGGATTTTGGAATTAGGAAACATTATTCTTTGCAAATCATTTCGCATTCCATCGACGCTCATACTACGTACGTCACGTGTGCGTAATTTGATCACTCAGAAAGTGTTTCTTCTTGTCGAGAATTATTAACCCTAGTATACGGATTCCAGACGCGGATTACACTAATCAATGACTCGCTATACATTCAGACCATAAAAAGTTATCCATTTGTAAATAGCTGATGAAATTTTTTAGAGTGTTCTACATTGTTACCCTATTATCAATCCCTTTTAGTGTTATTGGTCTCTTCTTCGTTTGCTATTGTTAATATATAATACTGATTTAAGTAGAGACGAGGGTTGAATATAAAATATAACAAAATGAACAAAAAATAAATGGTTTCTTTTGTATCATCGAAGCACGTAGATGCTTACTTACAAACTGTAGAAAAATCTATTACAAATACTAAGATAAATAAGAACTACATATAAGCCTTAATTGGAATAATTATCAGTACCAAATTGTTACTGAAATGATGTAGCATTTAGCTAAAGCGATAATTATTTTTTTATCGTTTAGATCGCTTTAAACCGAGGTCAGAAATAAATTGACCGTTCTATGCACTTACACTTAAAAGTGAAGCAAGTTTACGAAATTAAAATGACTGCATGATACCAAGGCGGTTGGAAATTAAAAAGAACTAGTATTAAACCGTGGGTCAAAAATTTGTATAAACTTTAATCAACTTTTCTAGACCTAACAACTGCTATTATAGCCTGATAACCCAACATATTATCAACAAACTGCTTTTGAAACACGTGATCAAAATCGGGGGAGTCCATTTGAAATTGAAAGCCTTTGCGGGCACAAGGGTGCAATATATATTGAAGTTTATTCTCAGCGTATACCACGCTAAATCAAGCCTGCGAGCAACCAAAGGAGATTCTATAAGCCATGATATGTGAGTGTAAGTAGTCATCTAATAATTAATTATTAACCAAAGTTGATGTATAATATTACCTACTTTAGTTACTGACTACAATTGCTTATAGTTACTTGACCTAATCAATATATTTTTAACGTTCAAGCAAAAATCGTTCCAGCCAAATGGCTTTGGCAGCAGTAAACTTTTTTTGTTAGAGGAAAATATTATAATCTGTCAGTTCCAATTTGTCGGTTGTACAAAACTTTTATAACTAATTCCAAATCAACTTGTCCTTCCGCAATAAGAAATTAACATTACTACAAGTAAAGAAATTCAAGAGTTAACTATAGTTATTTTGAACTTGGTAAATTGTTATCCACCG
Source organism: Oconnorella tubifera (assembly GCA_034700105.1). Classification (NCBI taxonomy): domain Eukaryota; kingdom Metazoa; phylum Annelida; class Clitellata; order Enchytraeida; family Enchytraeidae; genus Oconnorella; species Oconnorella tubifera. The sequence continues at coordinate 6,697 of JAQIXG010001949.1, read as the reverse complement.
AATGAAAATGTCTAGCTTTACCATGTAAATTTACCAAATATTATTTTGAAATAATATTTAAATAACTTATCTGAATACACTGTTTTTAATTAATAAAGCGTTTCTTTTTACATGATAAAGTATTTTCGGCTAATTTAAATGAAGATTTGTAGCAAACAATTCAACTCACTTCAGTTGAGTTAACTGTAAATAATAAGCTTCTAACATGAAAAGTATGCGCTGCATGACGCAGACGAGAGGCTATCAAGTACGCAGCACGCAGATATCAAGACGAATAGCTCCTGCATTCACTTGTACTTTAAAAACGTCTATATACACTAGCTATCTGCTCAATGTTGCATGTTAACTGAGTTAAAAAAGCGAGTTAAAACTACACACTGCAACACTATAAAAGCAGTTTCTTACAACGTTCAATTACGCGATCAATTCACTATAGGATGAAAAATAAAGTTTAAATCTAGTCTAATAATTACTGGTTTGCAATAGTATCGAAACTGAGTTGTATTTTCGATTGTATTTAGAGTTAATTTTAACAAAGATAATGTTAGATACAGATTTGCTACTGATAATTGGAATAAAATGCAGGAGACAAATATAGTGATTAGATAGTTATATATATAATACTATATATACAGTTATATATATAGTTATATATATTATATATATATAGACTAGATACATATATAAGTGTTTTGAGTGTAGCAAAGCTCAAAGGATTGTTTAAACCAAAAGAAATTTACATCAATTGATTAGTTATTTAGATTACTAAAGTTACCAATGCAGAAGCTAACTCGCTGTTATGAAAACGCATGGACGGCTTTCTCCCGGACTAAAACCCTCGACGTCGGGCGACTACATGAAACTGAACTACACCGATGTCTCTCTGTAGTAGATCTAACTGCTCTGGGTAAGTGCTGCTTAGTGTTTTTGTCAGCTTACACAAATTTCCATTATTTACAAATATCTAAATATGTAGAATTTAGATTATATAAATCAATTTTTTTACTGATATGATTTGACATTATTTTGAGGTAAGATATATGTTGTCTTTAAATTTGCTTTAATATCAAATCATAATTTTAGAAAAACTTTAACAATCTAAGTACATTATATTATTTGATAAACACAAAGCTTTCGTGTGAGGAACCTGAGTCATCTATAGACTTAGTAAAATCTCATTTGCATTTTCAGATAATTATATATGATCCGATCTTGAGCCTATGGCTGTAAGCTAACATACTAATAAGGGCATAACTTTAAGGATTTTTGTTAATTTCAAAAGGCACTCAACTTAGCTGTTGCATAAATTATACCACTATTTACTGTTTCGTCATATGACCTTTTTTACTCCATCGAATGATAGGCGGTTTAATATTTTGCTCTATTACCCAATAATTTTTATTATGTGAAGATAGTTGCCGCAGAGTTGAGACGAGCTCTAATCTCAATTAAAATATAATTAAGTAAAATCTGATTTAATAAAGATACTTTATAGATTTAATATACAATATTAGAGATTAAAACTTACAAGGACAAAATCTACTTCTAATTAATTATTTAACTAGTCCTAGCTTGATTTAAATTATTCTGAGCGTATAATACTATGACGTCATCCTATTCTTCAGATATACGTCAGTGCAAGGTTTGGACGAAAGAAATTGGTAATGACATCTCTAGTTTCAAAATTGGCAGCACTCGTGTGTGTGTATGCGCGCGTGTGCGCGTGTGTGTCTACGTACATGTACATACGTACATGTTATTGTAAACTCCTCTTGCAGTTCTTGACCGATTTCGATAAAACTTGACCAACTCATATATGCTACCGAGAATTATTTTATTGGTGACCTATAGGTCACCCTGTAAAGTTGACATTAACAGATCAAAATGATATTATTAATTACTCCTAAACTATGAGAAAGATTATATTTTAATATCTTTTTCTCACGACATCATGCGATTGTATCAAATAGAAAACGAGCATTCAGTCGAGAAAGGCTGTTAGTTTGACTGGTTTCTATGGAACTTAATTGGCCAACTTTTAAATTATATCCGGTATGACATTACAGGTGAAGAAATTGAATCTTTCTGACCTCGACCTTCCTAACATGAATTTTGACCAGTTTTGGATGGATTTTAACTACAAGTCTAAGAATTTAAATAATACTCGGCATCTTGCAATTGCAAAGCTTGTTATTAAAATTCCAGCATTAGTTTTACCTTAAAAGTAACTTGCCCAAAGTAACCTTTGACAACGTGCAAGTGCAATTGCTAAACGATGTGCACATGCTAGTAAACCTAGGGTTAATTAGCATAAGTTAAGGGAGAAAGAGTAAATTCCCCCTTGAGTTTTACCGAAATTCACCACTTTCCCGATAATTCTCATTGGATTGGTTTCTTACCCCCCTTGTTGAAATAGTTCCTCTGCGATTACTTGCAGTGTTTTTCTGGCGAATTTTAAATCAATAATTTTGATTGTTGTCGTTATTACTTAAGCTGCGAGTTTATTGCTGAGTTACTGAACACGTGCAAAAATATATAAATAAAACAACCGCAGCTATTGAAATAAGCCTACGCGGACTATATTTAGAGATATTACGGCTATCTAGATCTAAAATGTAGATTTCATTGCATTCGCTTGAAGATGATGTACTATCATGATCTCATATTAATCTTCTGGTTATGAGAGAGATAAACTTCATCATGTCGACAGGCAAAAACGTCTGTCGACATTTTCAACGCACTAGCGTATACAATGCAATTGTAATTTTGATCAATACATTCACAATTTATCCAGAGATAATAATTCTTGAAGTACGGGGGAGATTCAATACTATTGATCTCATCATCTCATGAACGCAGTTACGAACGACGTAGCATAGTTCTGTAACTTCTGTCACAGTTTATATATGATTAGTGCACTGCATAGTAGGCCTATGTGTTCGCTTAATATATCCTACGCATAACTGGACTTGTTTCAATGCATTATCAGTTAAAAATAACATTCATATGATACTAATTTAATGGTTTCAATAAGTTGATCATCATGCAAATTGTTTCAGTGCATCAGTCCGCATGCTGTGTAGGTGCATCTTCGCTATATATAGATTCTCTCATCGGGTGCTTGTAATGACTCGAGAGAGATTCGAAGATATTCTATATGTCTATAATATAACGATAGTCTTTCATATATTATTCTGAAGCTGGTTTATTATATTGTATGAAAAATTCATGAAGGATTCGACTCATAAAATCATATTTAAAGATCATTTAAAGATCAGAATAGCCTGAATAGATAGAATAGTCTATATGATAGCCTGATAGATAGGGCCTATATACCAGTAATAAGACTGCTGCAGTCGAGGCATTAATTTTTTTCCCTTGTATACAAGATAGGTCATTGCGCACTTATATAATGCACACCTCCATGAAATACGTGGTATATAGGCCTACTATAATATATTATAAGCGAACTCTTAGGATACACATTTCGGATATGATTTTCATGATGCAAAATATGGTCAACAAATAAGCCTAGTAAATCCAACTTTGGTGAAGTGTCTAATGACATCGCTCAATTCTAAATAATTGAGAAGGCAAGCTCTGCTCCACCAAAACAAGCTGCATTAATTTGAATGACGTCTTAAAGTCTTAAATTATAATGGAATTTCAATCCACATTTTTTATTTTATGGTTTTGCGATGACAAGATAAAATCTGTGCCTTGATTTTGAAAGTATTAAAATGATTTCATATTAAGTATAAAACAGTCTGCCAAATTTCGATAGAGACTTTTATTATTACATGTGTATAGCAGTTGAGTAATGGCATCCAATCTTCTTTTATTGCATAACCTCATGTAGCCTTTTACTGCTACGTGACGAAGCACAGACACATGATTTCTGAAACGGAAATAGGTATAATACATACGCCTACATGTACAATCAAAAGGAATTCGAATAGATTAATGAAATAATACGTGTAGAGTTAGGCTATCACTGATTTGTAAATGCACAGCTAATAGTTAATCTAAAAAGAGTTCAAAAAATGTTTGTTAAATAGGTCTATATCAGATTGATCATGAAAATTTAATTGACATTAAATTTATATTCTGTACCTAATTGAATTAACGAAACATAAAAAGTAAAGTAGGATTTATGTATTACAAAATGCCGACGATTACCATTTAATAATAATAGTTATTATTTAAAATTGTAATTGATAATGCCGCCTGAAATTTTTATACCGTGTAAAACCTAATTGACCTAATGGTTACTAAATAAAGATCTGCACTGTAATTTGTGACATAGCGAATTTAAATTGATTTTCTCGCACTTGTTGCACCTCGTTTGCACTTTGAAAAAATCATTAAATGAAGCAGTCGTGACAAGAACAGATATTACAGAATCAAAATGATAATTCACTAAATATGCTAATCGCTTGCTAACAAAATATTTTAAAAAATCAGTTCACAAATTTTCCGCGTCGATAAAACATGCATTAGTAAATCTTTCACGGAGAAAATATCTTTAGCTAATTTGATCATGGAAAACCTCGATAAATTATTGAAGCTGTGTATAAATTTATTCGATTATGAAAAGAGAAATGCTTACGGACAAAATACTATAGAGTATTGTTGCTTGAATAGACTGCTGTAAGATTTCAACGCTGGCAAGAATCTGATTTAAATTACATGTAAAAAGCAAATAAAATCTTCTCATTCAGCTGTTTTCCATATAGATTCAGGCAGTACATTTTTAAAACTACTTTTCCATCGCGACGTCTTTCAAAGATCTTCAGCAGAGTTTTTTTTCAATCTTCGGCATATTTCATCGAAATCGTTCTTGAAAACTTTTTACAAAAGTTTCTTTAATTAAGAATAGTACTTTGTTTCAGAAAGTTTCTCAGTCAGCGCAACATCTTTCAAAACTCATGCTCTTTAAAGACAAGGACTAGAATTTTATTTAATCGGAGCAGATAGCCAATTTCTAGAGGAGTCAAATTTTAGAGTTCATTCGGTTGCATATCAGCATTTTTAATTAAATTGACACAATTTTCTAAATATAGCACATTTTAAAATAGTCATTCAAACAAATGGGTTAAGGTTACGTTTATGGTTAAAATTAGGGTTAGGGTTAATTAGTTGTACATTCTAACCTAACCTTAACCTTCCTAACCTTACCACTAATTCTAACCCATCATTTAAAAAAGCAATTTTTGAACATCAATTTTTAAACGTGCTATATTTAGAAACTTTGCAAAATTCAATTAGAGAATGCTAATTATATGCATCTATGTTAAGGGTTTCTCTATTTTTCCAATAAACTTAAACTATTTGATCGGTTTCAGGTATCGGTAGTACACTAGGAGCGGGGATTTATATCCTAACAGGTCAAGTGGCTAAAACACAAGCAGGTCCAGCGGTTATCATCTCATTCATTATTGCAGCCTTTGCATCTTTTTTAGCTGGTAAGCCATAACAAATTCATGCTTTCATTACATTCCAAAAAGTTTCACAATGATGAATTATCAGACATTATAACTGAGAGTATTTTTGCAAATTGCACATTTTTATCTCAAATTGCCTGAAATAACCCACAAACAATTAATTAGTACCATATTAAGCACTAAATTAGAGTAATTTAAAAAAATAATTAATACGATTATAAAAATAAAATTCTTTTGTTTTTATTACTATTTTCAAGAATGTAACACATATTTTACTGATCTGCTTAAATTCTTTGTTGGTTTCCATTTTCTCACTGAAATTTTTTTATTTGCAGAAATAAAAAATCATAAAATTGTATACAGTTTAGCCATCCATATTAAATTTTGAAATGTGATGTGTGTATTTATTACATTTTAAGAAATAGATTAAAATGTGTTATTTACAATAGGGCCTACATATTTAAAACTAATTAAATTGTTAATTTCTTCTATAGGTTAGATTTTCGTTTATAATGAAACGTTTTATCTATTTAATTAAAAACTTATTATTCACGTTCAATGCTTTGACTCAAGCATTTCATGCAATATCTTGTTAGCGATATTATCTTTCTTGTACAAGTCTCTTGATATCTTTTCCCGTGGCTACTGTTTATTCAAGCCCCGTCCCAATTCTATTTCTCTACTTGTCCTGAAATAGGATTCGATCCCAGACTGGTTTTTTACTCGAGGCTTTTCGTTATTATATTATCTTCCTTAGTTGACTAGCCTACATTATCTTGATTATTAGATTAATGATAGCTGGAGAACATGCATTCAATATTGATTTGTGTTATAAATGTTAATTATATAGTATATACAGTAGGCCCTACTTAAAAATATACTTTTGTACAGTATAATATAAAATATACTAGATAATATTCTATATTAGATAATTCTCTGAACTCAGACTGATTCAAAATTCGACTCCTAAAATATTAGTAATCAAAAATTAACCCATTTAAAGCAATTAACTAATTAATAAAAACAAACGAATACATTGCCTGATATTATCAGGCATTGTAGGCCTGCTAGGTTTCGTCATTTCATACATTTTGCCTGTAATATGTATGTTACAGTCAATCTGTCAAGTCAGGAACTTTGTAAAGTGCCCTACTTTTTCAGGCACTTTGTAAAGTTCTGATTCACTCGGTCACTTTACAAATTGCCTAAAAAAACCAGGAACTTTACAAAGTTCCTGAATTATGAACGAGATT
>JAQIXG010001948.1:0-19408 GCA_034700105.1 Oconnorella tubifera | reverse complement strand
TTTGAAAAAAAAAAGTTTCTTCATTTGGGGGCCCCCTGTAGATTTGGGGGCCCTAGGCGCGCGCCTATTGCGCCTATACCTAAACGCGCCTCTGTATTTTCTATTATACCACATTACAGTAATATAGCCCTATTAGTGAGATACGCAATAGTAAAACAGCTACAGCTGTTTTTAAAACAGCTGTACACTTGAAGCAATAGTAAAACAGCTACAGTCGTTTTACTATTGCGGTCTGTGCAGCTGTTGCTACTGCTGCTGCATCTGCTGTTTGAGTCACTATAACGTTCTTCTTTCTAGCCCAAATATTTTAGTGCAGACACGTTTGTTTATTTATCTTTATTTATAAATAAAACAAAACAACTGAACCGGAACTGCATTTCGTTTACATTCAGTATTAATTTTCATAGCTTTTGGCTAATATGATCAGGTTATGCCTATAATAGTTATGGTTGATTATTGATTCTAATTTCTTATAACTATAATAATCTTCATTCTAAGTTCTAACCTAACCCCAATCTTAATAAACTGTACTTCTCATTTGAATCTAAGATCTGTCATCTATAATTTTAGTCCTAATCCTACATGTAATTTCTGTCTAAAAGTATCTAACGCCAATTTTGTCAATTAAGTGAAAAGTGTAAGCTTACAATTGGCCTGATATATCTACTACTGTAATAGATGCTATAACTTTTCGTATAGATTTAACTACAGCATAATCTCTTGAAAATTTAATAGTAACATTATCACTCATATTAGAGCGACCTTATATAAGAGATCGGTATATATAGACCTATTTTGACAAAATTTAATGTTAAAAACCAATATGTATTATTTCAAGCTTCAAGCGTAGCTTTTTAGACTACTTCTATTGTTTATCATAATACTCATAGGTGCCTGTTGTATTTCTATGATTCTATCACCAATTGCTTGCTTTATTTTTGTTTTATTATATTCATACGCAGGAGCGGTCCATAACCATGCAGGGGTTGGGTTTACTAGGGGTTAACTATACCCCCCCCCCCGCTATTTTATATATTTTTATTGCCAGTGTTGAAGATGTCCGTCAAATTGTAACCTCCCCCCCTCCATCCCATTATAAAGATTAAAATAATAACAATATATGCATGATAAAAGTGAGAGTAATAACATGAGAAAAGATTATCGCATAATTTATTAAGAACCCCCCCCCCCCTCACCACTAGATAAATCCAGATTACGCGGCTGGATCCCAGGCAACTTCTTTATAGTTATTTTATGCGTTTACAAAGCACTGGAATATTTCATAAAAAGAGTTCTAATATTGTATAGAGATTTGTAAGATGCATTAATCAATCGTTCATTCAATCAATCAATTCGTGAAATAAATCATTGTAATGCAGAAACACATATAAAACACTGATAAAATATTTGTGGGTCAAATATTATGTCATAAAGTCTACGAATGCTGCGTATGAAGTTAAGCAGAGCAGCGTTTCTTTCACAACTGAAACGTTTACATGTTTCGCAATATCAAATCACTTGATATATTTTACGCGTGCCTGTATAATCATTTAATATTAATATAATAGGAGCCAGAGGAGCAACCTGAGTATTGAAAAAATGTGCCCCTTCCATGAAATTTCCTGAAGTATATAAAGTGCTAAATAATTATTTCAGGGTTATACTAAAATATTTTAATCCGCACTGAGAATTAGAAAAAATATTTTTGACATTACAGTGGTGTGTCGACTTCATGTCATATTTCACTTTATAACCAGTGATAAAACGGTGATTTTATATTAGCTGTAAAAATAAGGCGCACGATGCTGATTTTTTAATTAAGAAACAGATTGGGCCTACTTCTACGAAACCTCTGTATAGATAATTAGGCCTACATAACAAAATATGTTATCTTAGTGTAGGGCAGATTATAATGCAACTTTATATACGTCCTATAAATTTTCAATTCGTTGCTAAAGAAAATTCAATAAAACATAAGTTATAACTAATAACTAAAAGATTAAATAGGCCTGTATCACCTCGGATTCACCTGCATTGGCATGCTCAAGTGTATGATGATTACCTGGCATTAAATATAAAACGGAAACACCCGAAATTTCAAATCCAAGGATTGTATATTGTAAATTGATATCGCTGATCTCACTCTGGCTTTCTTCCTACTGGTCTTGTAGATCCCAGAGTTTTATAACTCGGTTAAATAATTTTTCTAACACACAATTGCTGGCATCAGCAGCGAGATGCTCGCTATATAGTATTTCTCTTATCAAACCGTTCACCGATCACTTTTCAACGCCTGCCGGTGAAAAATGCGCGCATCAGTGTCTATCTTTTCATGCACACACGCAGACAGTAGGACAAGCAGAGAGATATAGAGTCTACCGGACTTTAATAGCGTGGGAGGAGAAAGCGAAGATAGAAAAAAAGATTTTCTTGAAAGCAGAAAAGTAACGCGAAAAGTTTTGATCGCCGCACACGCAGACGCAAACGCAGCCGCAAACGCAAACGCAGAGAATGAAAGATGATCCGTTTTCTGAGCTTTCAGTTGAGTCAGACGAGTTGCATGCTGCACTGGAATGTTTTTGTAAAGGAATATAATTTAGATCTGTAGAGGTTTGTGTATTATAATATGTTTTGTGTACAAAATTAAAAAATAAGCCGACTGAGATAGGTTGTTGCGTATTATTATTTAATTTTGAAGCGTTTCTGTGTTACTGGCAGTCAATTCGTATAGGAATAGTTTGTTCAGCAAATTAAGTATTTGAGCATAACGAAAGCATCAATTCATAAAATAGAATTTACTTCTTTATATTGAACTGTAAAGGAATAATTAGGCCTACAGCAAAGTATATTTTATATTGTTAAATTTGCATATCTACTATTGTCATTATTGGTTATGAGTGTTTTTACAAATTAAATTTAAAGTTTCGAAGGACAAAAGATCAAAATTAACTTCAACAAAAACAAGGTTTTTATAACAATATCGATCACTATACTATATATTTCAGTGTAATAAGTCTAAGCTAATTGTTTCAGTTCATAGTCTAGTTTAAAAGTTTTTATTTTATATTTTCTATTTTGTAGTTTCCATTGCACAGTTGTTCAGTTGTAAAGTGTGAAGTTTATTCTCTTTTAACTGAACAAATCTACACTTTATGTTTAACATCTGGAAAACTGTTTGCAGTTTATCTAATCACAAGTTTGACTCATTTTTAATCCTGTTTTTAAAGCAGAAATAGACGTATTCTGATCGTACGGTGGAGGGAAGGACTTGCTATTTAAACGTAAAGTCATGTCTCAGATCTTCAGTGATTTAGTCATTACTCACTAGTTCATTTCTTTAAGTTTTTTACCGACGTTTTTCTTGTTATTCCTGCTTTCTATTTAGTCTCAATAGATGAATTCTATGTTGATAATGTAGGATATATTCTATATTGTGTATAGCTTTTATGTTATATTGTTTAATGAAAGCGTATTTTGTGTAATTAACAAAGCGTTCTGTAGCCTACATATGATTCAGCTTTCATTGTCAAACAATATTTGAAAAAACTTATCAATTAGAATTTTTGGGTCAATAAATTTTATTAATATTAATTAATATTATAATGTCAAATTTTTATGAACAATAGCCTAAAGTAATGCTACTTTGTTTACTTTACAAGTCATACGACAATAGTGTCATTTAATACAGGCAACTTAAGTACCTTAATTAGATTAGAATATAAACAGTTAAAATAATAAACTATACGAGTGATTAGCAAAGCTACGGATATAAAATGTTTGTGATAAATTCATTTCTTTGTAATTAAACTATTTAATTTTTTATCTTAACAAAATTAGTGTCATTCAAATTTAAATCATAAGTCTACTTAGAGATCAAATCATCATGATTACATGCGAGATAATTAATATTAAGCCAAACTATTATTTCTTGCAGATATGAAAAATGCTTTAAATTATCAAGTCCTTTCGGGTCTGAATGACCTATAATGTTAACATTGCTACTAAATATTTACCATTCAGGCTTATAGGCATAGATCATCAGTTCATCTCTGATATCAACTGATATTCATCCGCCTGCACTTAAGACCTTTTCGCTCTCCAACAACATAGTTTCCACGCCAAGTTTCGGGACCTATATTTTTAGCTTATATTTCCAGTCATATATTCTACAAATCTGCAACCTAGATATTCCAATAGTTTCAATTTCGTTTCGAATTATCGTGTAATGAAGATCGATGAAGATATCGATTCAAACGAATCTGACGATGACGAGCATAATCGCAAGTCTTGGCGTAAGAGTCCGCTACGCGTCAAAAAGTTACGTCGTCGTAACAGTCGTCCCGCTTCTGCTGAATTTAATTTTGACGTTGATAAACGCAAGCTTCACCTTCGCACCCTGTCCGCGGGTGATGATGGACGCCAAGCTCATAAAAAACAAGAAACTTCAGGAAAGGAGTGTTTGGAGCAGAGTGTACAATTGGATGAGTTTTCCAGACGAGCTCCGGATAGATCTAGGTCTGAGAAAGCACGTGATTTAGTCTCCGGCACACCCCCATCGCATCCCAAAGTGTCGCCCTGTTCACAAAGGAACTTAGCTGAGCAGAAGCGAGTTGAGAAGAAGCCAGAAGGGCGCTTGAATCTAAGACAAAACGCGGAGAAGCGTTTGATGAAAGAACGCAGTAGACCAAAATCACTAGGCTGGGATGAACCGAATGAAATCGATTATTTGATTTCTAATATGATTCATCCGAAAGATGGATTACAGTTAAGAAAAACATCTCACGATGCTTCTGATTTGAAGAGAAATTTAACTGAAGTTGGGAGTTCCAGGAGAAGTCGTTCTCAGGAAGATATTCGGTACGTTGAACCGGCTTTCGCCGAGTGGATGATCAGAGGGAATGGAGACCGGAAGCCGGGTGATGTTTGTAAAATAGATGGGAGGAATCAGGAGCGTCAATTTGTGTTGCCGTTGTCACGCGGAGTCGGTGAACGTCAGCAGTTTGAAAAAGAGAGAAACAGGTTTAGAAATTCCATAGATTTTGACAATGTGATAGATCCTACGAAAGATATACCCAGAACTAGAGATAAAGGATTACAAATGCAATATTCATCTTTTCAAAATATTTTTCCATATGAAAATGTAAGAAATACAGAGATTGATACGAATCTAGTATATTGTGATAAATCAGTAAATATGGAGCACCTGGAAAGGGATACAAAAGTATCACAGAGAAGATTTGATGCAAAATCTCTTATGGATGAAGAAAAGAGGAAATTTGAGGAATACAAAGTAGAATACATGCGGCGGATGTCAAGCAGTGATGAGAGTTCTAAATGTGGCAGCAGTGCAAATCAGGCAATAAAAAATGCTACATCATATGAATATCATCCCAAGGATTTGAAAAAAAGCACAGAAAATTGCCCACAATTGCTGTACGATTTTGATCCAAGAAATAAAAATTGTAACTTTAATCGAGCTGAAGATAGAATCACCTCATATAAATTGTGGAACGATGAGATATTAGAGAGTATTTTACAACAAGATCTCGGGTCATGTCAGGGTTGTTCCAACACTGGAGAAGTTGCTAATAAATCTGATTTAAAATCTACAATGAATATTACAAATTCTGGGCTAAATTCAGAGGATTATTTTAGAGATGTATCATCGAAAAATAAAAATTCTGAAATTTCATGGATGCAACAACAACAGATAAATAGACAACAGTTGTCACATAATGAAAAGGTACAACAGTATGTTGTTGTACAACAAAAGCCCCCCAAACCTAGACAGATGACAGATGTGCAGATATCTGAATGGCAATACAACACTGGCTACCAACCAACTATTATCCAACAAAGTTATCCAACTGAATTTAAAACATCTCTCGTGAAACAAAATGATCCTTATACTGAAAATAGACCTTCGGCTAAAGTTTCTAATCAACTTCCAGCATTGCATGATAATTTCAAAAACGATCAAATGTTGTCATTGATTAGGAAACAAGAATGTCAGGTCATTAGTAAAATTGATGGTAATTTATCTTATGGGATGAATCAGGAAATTTTATCTAGGAATGATATTGGAGAAAAGGCATTAAATTTTGGTTTTGGGCCAGATTTTGAAGATTCCATTAGGATGGAAAGCCTCCGGAGAAAATTTGCCAGACAAAGAAATGTAGAATCGCAAATTGAAAAGGATTTTACTAATCAAAAACATGGGATACAGAGAGATAGCATTAGGAAAAATAATTATGAAGATTTGCTATCTTTAGACGGAAATAGTGTAGTGGATGCTCGAAGGATTATGAGTCCTATCTTTGCTGTACCATACGTGTTTCCTTCAAATATTACCCAAAAAGAGCAACAAAAATGTAAACATTTAGCCAACTGTCAAACTGATGAACGGAAAGTGTATGATTCGCATATGTATCAGGATAGAATTTTAAATAGAAATGAAAAATTAGAGCACAATTATAAGAAAGAAATATCAATGCCAATATTGAATAGTGAAAATAAATCGTTTGAAACTGGTAGAAGTTCTGATTATTGTGATTTGAACGACAAGGCCAGATTTAAAGCAGAAACTAATTGGATAAAAGGTACCCATTCCCTCAAATCTTTTTTACCTAAACATAGCGATAAACAATCATCAGAAAGGAATACCACTTTCAAAAAACAAGCATCACTGCCAGCCACCCCTTTGTTTACATTTAAATCAGTTTCCAGCAACCATAAATTAGTAGATCAAAGGCCAAAACTTCCTCGATCACTGACTGCCCCAGAAACATCGCAAGGACTTGATTCCAATAACATTCATCTACCGATTACAGACGAATTTCAATTTGAGCTTGATGTCCTTCTGGCGGAAATACAACTGCGAAAACAGAACATTGAAATGCAATGCAAAACTGCTGCCCCAGTATCGGATATAATGCGTTTGAATCCTTTAAAAGTTATAACGCCATCCGGGCTGATTTTAGCATCAAAAGAAACTACATTTCCACTGAAAAATAACAGAAAAAAAGAAAAAGAAAAAGGTTCGATTTCACAGCGATCCTTTATGGAAGTTCATATATCGGAGCCTAAGAGTAAATCCCTTGATCGTCTAAGCGCTATTTCATTAAGTGATCCCTGCGATATAAAAACAACTGTTAAGCCCTGTTGCACCAATAACAGTCCCTTTATTAAAGTCTTCTCTGAAATGTCACCAACGGGAGAAAGTAAAAGACGTTTATCCATCACAAATGTTCGAATGTTAACCGAACAGGAAGATAAATCTTCAGGTGTCGATTACGCCAAGAAATGGCTTAGAGAAATTGATAAAGAGCAACCTCCAATGCTACAACATTTTGATGCTGTTGCTTCTCAAACTTTCGGTAAATCTCGTATGAATTGTGATAGTAATGAAGCAAGGACGCGGCGAGCTAAAGAGGGTACATGCATGATAGATTCAAAACTAGGCAGTTGTAGAACAACAGCGCCGACTTTCAAAGCCAACTTTGCCAAGAAATTTTCTGATGATATGTTGTTTAAAAGATCTGTGAAAACATCCCATCAACAATCAGGCGGAAACAAGATAACTAATAGAATCAGTCAACCCTCAGTTGTACATACTAAACCAGATGAAAATCGCATTCATAATTTGCAGAGCAATACACCAAGATCAAGATCTCTTTGTGTTATCAAACGTTTTAATGATATCAATCCAGAGTCGGAAAATAAAGCAATTGCAGTGCAACGAAGCAACTCACTTGAAGAAAATAAAGAAATTGATAGAACCACCTCGAATCAAAATTCAAATTGTATTGTGCCACCTCTTAGCGTATCCAAAATGGTGATATTATTTTCAAAATCACAAAGTGCTCCAGATCTTTCTATTAGAACTATAATCCCACGGAAAACTTACGATAAAAGAGGTGAACTGGTTGCGAAAATTTCAGATTATAAAAATCAACCAGAAAGATCCTGTAATATAGCAAGAAATCTACAATCAACAAGAGATACTAGGTTGACAATAGATGATAACACTCAAATGAAACTGAGCGCGGATTCTGGATACCTCGAGAATGAAAGCGACAGTTACAGTAGTTCAGGAGCCGAGGGACATCTGAGAAGAAAACTGGAAGAATTTCATCATCGTGCTAGTGAAAGCGGATCTGAATGTGATCCGCAAACTTTTCCCAGAACGGCCGATTTAAAGACAGCAAGGGATAGATGCAGTAGAAGGGATGAATCTCAGAAGGAAAGATCGAAACAACTGTTGAAGATGAGGCAGACTTGGTTGGAACAGGGGCCACCTGAAAACACATTGAATATCTTAATGAAAGATAACAAGAACTGTGAAAGTAATAGAATTGTGCCATTTTGTGATTCAACACAGAGTAGAATCACAAATCAGTGGAAAAATAAAGAAAACTGGAAGACAGATGAAGAAAAATTCAGCGAATTCCCGAAAAATATACCTTCTGCTGGATCAATATGTCTAGAACAGAATAATGTGCCGCAGGAAACTAGCAACTTGTCGAATTGGAGTTTATATAATAAATCAATTGACACTGATGATATTCAAGTTTGCAAAGTTGTTAACAGAGATTCATTCAATGAAAGACTCCAATACCCGAGTCAAAATTATACCAAAAATCTTCATAAAGACACTCGAGAATCAATTAGATTAAATCTGAGTAAGGACAACCAAAACTTAGAAAATCATCCACCTCAGTTGTCAAATTACTTAACTTCTGGTGACTTGGTGAAGGTAGAACTGAGTGACAGCGAGATGACAGATGCAACTGATGTAACGATTGATTTTATGGTCGGTGAAAATGAAAGCAGTCAGCCTTTTTCTCCAGAATTTACAGATCTTTCTGAAATCGAAAGAATGACTTCGATCTATCTCGCAAAAAACAGAGAAAGTATTCTCTCCCCTGATGAAAATATTTACCATAGAGCTGGAGTCAAAAGTTTTGATTGTAATTCGTATTCATCAAGTAGAGTGAATAATACAAGATTTTCGCGGGAACAAATATGTCCTTCTGAGTTAAAACCTCCTATGATTTCAGTTATGGATCGGAAAAGCGAAAACATTTCCACAGTTGGAAATAATAGATTTCCTGACTTTAGATACACTGATACTTTGAAGGAAGGTTTCACAACTCAAAATCCCATTGTGGCTGATTGTTGTGGGAATGAAAATGATAATTTCGATGAGAAAAGAAAATTTTCGATAAGAGAACTGGTTGAATCGTTTGAGGGCATGGCTAGTCATTTTATGAGGCCTCGTCCAAGAAGTTTAGAAGTAAAGGTTAGAATTTGATTTTATTATCAAAAAAGTCTATTAAATGATATTGTCAGCTAAGTTCAGCATGTACCACTTGTAACTTTTAAGTTTTGCAAACTTCTAAACAGTAGATATTTCAAGTAATGTTAATATGCAATTTGTTATTATTGCTCTCTTATCTTCTTGTTATGGATGGAGTAAATTTTAATACCTCGACTTTTTAATATTAAATATTAGAATGATTTTCTGTTATGTACAGAAAATCATTTTATCATTTACAGTATACTGTAACTGTAAATGACATTAACAGTATGTCGTATCACAGCGTATATTTGACATTTAAGGCTTATAATATGTAATTCTTTATATCCATACAAGTTAAATTATAAACAAATTACTTGTTTGATAAATGCAATTTATTTATTTATGTATTTGACATTAACTTTATTTTCTCTGTAAAAAATCTTGTTGAAAATTCTACTACAAATCTATTTTTTTCTGTCATTGACAGGTAGATCAATTTCGACCGAAATTAGATAAAATTTCCAACAAAGAATCCTTATCATCTCACTGTTCCGGCAAGAAAGCCAATCAGGGATTTACACTCAGAAAAATCAGTAATTCAGATCCTAATATGTTTAAGGATTAATGCAAATACTTGCCTTCAGTCAAAATCTATTTGACAACAATACTTTACATGAAGTTTATAACTAAAAATAATATTTTATATTAAAAAGGAAATCTTGTTACAATATCATTTAACAGATATAAAACAATTGATGTATCAATCATTTCGTTTCAAAGTGATGTATCAAACAGTTTGTATACATTTTTTACCAAAATATGTATCAAATGCATAAATGAAGAAATTTGTTATGTATTGAAATACAACAATACTTTACAAGTTATTTATTCAAATAACTGTTATGTATTGAAATATATAACAGATACCAAACGTTGCATATCATTCGTGTGTATCAGTCAAGCTGTATATTGCTGTATTTATAATGTATTCGTGCCATGTATTTAGTGTATAGAATTTAGTAGACCAATCTTTTACACTTCACATTGCATAGCTGGTATTATTTATTAACAATATGTATACAAATTATATAATAATAATATAGTTATATGTACAAATAAATTAGTATACCTATTGCAATTGTTTTGTACTGTTTTATAGTGTAAAATGTAATGTGTTGTATAAGTTTACAAGTATAATTTTAGATAAAATATTAATATTATTGTTAGTATAAAATTCTTACTAGAATTTTTAATTTATACTACGATGTGAATATTTCTAAACTGATGTAATTTTTATACATTTTCAAATTTGTTGATTAGCCATCTAATTGATTTTAAATAATGATGAATAAGAAAATATTTTTTTATATCCAAATTAAAAACCATACATATAAAATCATAATAATAATATTATTATAGTAATTTATATCATTACAATCAAGGATTTAATTATCATAATATTAACAATGCCAACATTACAAATAAAATTACACTATTTCAGTCTTATTCCTTAAGACCCCAAAGAAATATTTAATCCCCCCTCCCTCCTTCCCCTAACTAATACCTCACTCTCCATCGCTCCCTCGCTCAACCTCTTTACCCTTCTGCGCCTCCTCAGAGGCCCACTCGTCCACCCCGCCTTGCCTGTCCGCCCTCTCCCTCTCCCCCTCAAGAGAAGCCAGGCTAGCTTCCTCGCTCCCTCTCCTGGTGTACAAGTCCCTCCCCAACTGGTCGACGATGCGGAAGGCTTCTAGAAACTCGTTAAAATCAATGAACCCATCTTTGTTGAGATCCATGTTGCGAGCCATTGCAATCACGTGGTCCTCTGCTATCACTGACTTAGTGCAGCGTCCCAGCATTTTACAAGCTTCAGAAAATTCTTCCATTGAAATCTTGCCTACATTTTAAACATTAAAAACTATTAAATAGTAACTAAATTCAACTGAATTTATTAATAACAATAAAATAGAATATTCTGTAAATATCTAAAAATTTAAGTACTCTAAATATCTAAGCTTTGTTAACTTGAGTAATAGAATTATATTCACTGAGCTGTGTTAACATTTTAGCGTTCACTTATCACTCAGTTTCTGCATGTTCCGTTTATTACGTATTATTAAACAGTAGTTTTGTGCTGATGTGACATTAAGTGAAGAATAGTTGCTGACCTGAATGATCAACATCTATTGATCTGAATATCGTCTCAAGACTGTCTTTGTTTCGGTAAATAGCTTCTGTTAGTAACGATGCATCCTTTAAATAAAAAACAATAAGTAATAAAAATAAAGAGTAATCACAATGATACATCACTGTAGTGATGTATCATCGGTTGGTGTAGCGGTTTAACTGCAAAATTAGATTTTCAAGTTTCAAGATGACATAGCATCGAAGACTGTTTTCAGAATAAATAAAAAAGTTATCAGCAATGAAAATGCTAGAAATGAAATGCAATGATAAATTTACCAGTGCATTTTACATGCAATTGATTTGATTAAAATACATAATATTTATTGCAAGCTTCTACAAGTAAATGAATATTTATAAATGATAGGAATTTAAATAAAAGTTAATTCATGTTATTAAAGCATACAAGATACTTCAAAGTTTAAAAACACGAATAAAAATTTGTCATTTGATCACCTGCAGCATATTTGTAGTAATATAGTTCGCTAATGAAGTGACTAATGCGCCTAATCAACACAGTTCTAGCGTTATCACACAATGATCTTACTTTTCATAAATATTTCAATAGTTTATTTCAATCTAGCAATTTCTAGCAACTGTTGCAGAAAAGAAAATAACGTTATTAATATACAGAAAAGTAATTAAATCATGAAATAAAATGAATACTAAATTACAATACCGCATTAGAATTATGCAGTATTTTGAAATCTTCAAGAGCTAGTTTATACTCTACAAGGCCGCTGCTGTTTATTTGTACAAGTTTATGACGTAGGCTGTGCCAGGGTAGATTCAGACAAAGCACCGACGTCATACAAACGCACCAATCACTGACTTTCATTGTTCCTGAATTAAAAAAAAAAAATTAAAAACACCAACATTTTTCACGAGACACCTTTTAATTTTTTAATTTTTAACTTCTGTCAACTATATTTTTATTTGACACAATACTTGTTCAGACTATTAACTTTCGGTATTTATACAAACATTATTACTTTAAGGATAAACATTTTTACATTATAAATTTAATTAAAATTTGCATTGCAACAAAATAAAAAAGCTAGAAAATACAGATAATGTAAGTCAGAGTATAAATTAAAGAAAGCAACGGATAACAATAATATTATTATACTGTTGTTATCAGTATTAGATTTATTATTTTTAGTAGTAAATTGACAAAATCAAAGGTCAAATTTGACAGGTCCACGTTTCAATGTTAAATAGCAAGATCCGAATTAAGTTTAACAATATTGCGAAATGTTCACATAATATCTAAATTTAAACATATTCTAAAATTTCAAAAATAAATCATTTTCATCAAAATAATGCTGCTTATTTGATACTACAAAATAATTGCATTAAATTGCACTCAATGCTTAAATAAAGCAACAGAAATAAAATAAACAAAGTTATGTCAAGTTCACCGGAATCTGTTGCGTCATATTTAGCGAATTCATTTAGCAAAGCTGTCTTATTGGAGCAAATTCTTTCAGTTAAACTTCTTAAAGCCGACTTCTCTGCTACACCAAGTCTAATGAAGAATAAAAACAAATTTCTAACTTTTACAATAAAAACCACTCCCTCAATTGACATCTCTTGTTCAAGAAATTTTCCTACTTGAATAAAGTGTAAATTAATTTCTAAAGAAAGCTAAAATTCAACTATTCTAAAATTACCTCATTAACATTATTTATGAGCTTTTTATAAGTTAATTTGAATAGTAATTATTGAATAGTATATTCAACATTTAAGACTAATTAATTAAGACAATTATTTAACAAAACAACAATACCCGTCTCATAAAGAGCTGTTTTCTAGCATAATGCAAACGTTACAATACGTTTGTAATGATACGTTGCCAGATAATTTTCTTTAACAATAACAAGATAATTCACGTTAAATAATAACTTTTTACTGACAAAAAATGAATTTTAAAAACGATAATTACCATCCCCTGAACGGGCTATTTCGCTAGGTAAAGTGAAGAATTTTAAGCCAATACCTTTGTTGAATGGTCAGTTGCCTTCCCGGTCGCCTGCGAGTCATGTACTGTACTATCTGAGGTTTGAGATCTGACATAAGCTTAATATAGGCTCCCTTATTGCTACCCATCTCATAGTAATTAGACGCAGAAAATATAGTCAGTAACTAACAGATACAATACATAAACATTCCATGGTAATAAATAATATATAGGCCTAATTAAATAAATAAAAACTTTTTAATATTAAAATAGGCAATAAAACATGACATAATAAAAGCAATATAAAAGTAATAACGTTCATATAAATACAGAAAGTTAACAGTTTAAACAAGCATTATAAATAAAAATTCAGCTGACAGAAGTTAAAAAATTCCAAATAAAAAAAATCAAATTATTTCTAATGAACATTCAACATTGAGCTTGCTATAGTTAATCGAACTAATTCAAATATTTTATTTAGTATTGTCAGATAACAGACAATACTAAATATTAAATGTTGTCACTTATCAAAAGTTGTATTATGTACAACAACTAATTGTTGTTGTACATAATACAACAACAATTAGTTATCATATTATATTAGGTAAACCCATCAAAAATCACTTTAATGCATAACCTAATCTTTAATTCTAACTTTAACTTAAACATAATCATAATTCTAACCATAATCTCAACCCTACACTAATTCTAAACCTATAAAAAGATTCCTATCCATTATCGTGAATTAAACCCGCAACCTTTATTTCCGCAGCCCAGAGTCTTAACCACTAAAACCATCACGTTTCTACTCTTGTTAACCCAAAAGTTTATTTAAAAGAAAACTAATAAATATCAATAATAATCAACAAGATAAATATAAATTAAACATTACGAATAAATTAAACCACAAAAATACTCATTTTTATCATTTTCACATTAAATTAATCGTAGATACTTCTGCATTATTTATCTCTTTTTTCTTATTCACATTAACCTGATTATTATGATCGTATTCGAATCCTTCCGCCTTACATTGATGAGATCTTATAAGTAAAGTGAGATCATGTTTCTTAAGAAACTCCTTCGTGACGTCAGGACCAAAGTAGCTTCCACCTCCCCTGAAAGTATTCGGCTCACAACCATCTTGAGCCCTAGGGTCACTCCAAAGTATATCCAAAACCTGATTGAATTATTTATTTCGCTTTTGATGTTATTTATATTTTTATTTGTTATTTTGTAATAGTCACATCAACTCAAAAGTCAGCCTATATTAAATGATGAGCAACACATTTCCTATATATAACTAAAGAGAATGAACAAGAGCGATCCTTTATTATTTGTTTTTATGTATCTATAGTATGTATGTTGTTATGTATGCCATTGTTGTATGTATGTTACACTATGTATGTTATTTTACACAAAACATTTTCTAAAGAATCATTAAAGTTTTACAAAATTCAACAAAAGTTAACATTTTAATCTTAATCATGAAAATATTACTTTCATGAAACCCCTCCGATTTTATTCTAGATATATACAGGTAGAGAAACGGGGGGAGGGGGGGGGGTAAATAAAGAAATATATTTCAGAATAAAGAAGGTATGGGTATAAACAAATTGTGAAGAGAAAGTTCCCAAAAACTATTTTAATTAAAATTGAAAAATTAAAAAGAAACTACAAACCTGCCTCCACTCTAAAAGTTCTGATTTTTCTGGTTGACAAAAACTGTCGCCCCCAACATCATCATAATTTAAACCTGGGGGTCGAAGAGCAGAGGTGTACTGTTAAGAAATTAGAATTAGATTATAAAGAAGAAGCAATATTCTAATTTAATGACTTAACTTTTATACATTAATAGTTACGCTTTAATCGGTAAATTAAAAAACTACTAGTAAATTAATGAATATAAATAATAATAAAATAACAATTAATAAATATGTCCAGTAATCATATATATATATATACTAATCTTAAAGTATAAAATATAAGTTACATTGTTAATTACTTAAACTTATATTACAATCAAGTTTAAAATAATTGTAATCTTAAATACAGTAGAAGTTGAACTAGCGCACCCATGGTTAAATTATATCTAAATTTTACCGCTTGGCCATAGCGGATACACAATGTAAATTAATAAATAAACCATTAATTAACCCATATTTTTTTATTATTGCCATCTTGTGATTGTAAAATTATCATAAAAAAAGATGCAGGAACAAATTCTAATCATAATCTTTATCGCAATAATAATAATAATAATAATATTATGCCTTATGTCTGTTAATTGTGCTGATGTACGACAGATCTGTCAGATTCGATATGCCACCATGACAGACCAGTATTTTGTCATCTATGACAGTTGCCAGTGGCAACCAACTGAATACATCTTGGAATAATCGAACTATTTTATTGGCATGCATCTATACAGAAACAGAAGAAAAAAAATTTATTTTGCAGAAAAATGAGATTATATTTAGCTCCAAAATTACGTGAAAACTGACACTAAGTTTATCGCTTAAATAATTATATACATTATTATATATTCCTATTTTTTATCATTTATATTTGTGTTGAACTGCCCTAATGGCGAAATAAAAATTTATTTAAAGTAATAAACATATAATTATTATACCCTGTATTTATTCGTGATTTCTTTAATGAATCCATATCTGTAAAGCAATGAAAAACAAAATAATCAACAATTAAATAACTTAAAATTTAACCAAATATATAATATATTAATATATTATATATTTATTTTTTAAATAAATATATTAATGAAAAAACCAAATAATTAGGTTCATTTAATAACAGATATTTTATAATTATTAGCAGTGGCGTAGCCAGGAATTGACTAAATTAGGGTTTTTAGCTCAGAAACTTTTAGTGATGACCTTTTCTTTTTTTGCTTTGGCTGTCATTTAATTTTGATCTCAACTTGCATGAATTTGCCCTTTAAATACATTTTACAATGCAAAAAATATCATTATATCCTCACATGGGGGGGAGGGTTTAGCCACTAAACTCACATCTTTAACATGAACAAAAAAATTGACCTCCACTGGTAGGGTTATAATCACCACAACGCCATCTTTCCTACGCCAATGGATACTAGACAGACATTAGATGGATACCTGAGGTTCATAACATGATCCTCGTGATTGCCTCTGTTTAAATAAACACTGGTGTTATTAATTAGAATACAGCAACAAAGCAGCAGAAAGATTTCCACTGAGAAGTGACCTCTGTCTACAAAGTCTCCATTGAAAACGTATGGATTGTCTTTAGCAGGAAGGCCATTCTTAAGTTGAAAAAATCAATCAATAATATTAATGACAAATTAACATTATCATTGGCAATTTAATAATATCATTGAGAAAGTAATCAAGAATTATATATAGGACTCATTTTATTACAATTTACTTCTTAGTTGCTTTGTTTATAAATTTATTATAGACAGATTACTTAAAAGTTATTAAACTTTTTTTAATATCTGTTACATTAAATATATTTTCTATTAAATATCTGTTTTATTAATAATATTATATGATATTATACAGTAGGTCTGAATATTCTATACACTGTATATTTGTAAAATGTATAAAAATTGTTCTTGCTATTTAAAACTAAAAAAGATGATTATGATAATGCTGATCACGACAACGATGATGAGGGCCAAATTCTGTCTGTCTATGAAATCAAATAAACTACTCGAGTTAACGGTTTTAGGACGATTCGTTCCCGGACGGTTCGTCTGGGACGATTCGTCTCAAATTTTTTAAATATATTAATAAAAGTTTAAGATATAGCAAACAAAGGATATAATAATTATTAAAATCAATATACGAGCTATCACAGTTATTGAATTGCTTCAGATTTGTATTATAATCAGGAAAAACCCTTTAAGTAAATATTAATTTAAAATCCATAATAATTTAAATAATAATAGTCTATATAAATTTATAATAAAGAGCAGTTTCTTCAAGGAAAGGACTACAATACGCTCTCTGTACGTAGACCCACGGTAGTACACTTGTCACACGGGTAGAAAATAAAACTAAGTAATAACATAAAGGAAGAAAAATGAAGAAAATAAATAATAAAAACACTCAAAAAATAAAGAAAGAAAATGAAGAAAAAAAAGAAAATAGTATAAAATGGTATTGAAAAATTAAAGGAAATAAAACAAATTAAAGAAAATCTCTAAAAAATTACAGAAATTAATTTAAAATAAAAACATATTCAAATATAGAGAAATATATAATGAAGCAACAAAACACTAACGCTGTAAGACTGTTTAAAAAGGGTATTTTTTGAGACGAATCGTCCGCGAGATGAAACGTCCGAGACGAACCGTTCGGGGACGAACAGTCCGGGGACGAATCGTCCGGACATGGAGTTAACAGTATCATTGAGAAATTTTCTTACTCGCTGTACTCTGTAGCGTACGACCAACGTCTGCATATCAAGCTGTAATATTACAATCTTATATGCTCACTTTGTGAGCACGCTTAATAAGAAAAATACATCAATAAATACACGCGTTGATAAATCAATTACTAAATACACGAACAATAAGCTAAGAAATCAACCTTATAGAAAATGAGTAGGAGATCATTGAGATTACCATGTAGATCGCCACAAACTGTCATTTGTTGAGAAGATAAAGTGGAAGCTTTATTTATATTTGGTAACTCTTTTAGAACTAGCCGGGCCGCGTGAAGAATTGTTAGAACAAAGTGCGGGTGCAAAACCTTTGAATTTATACAAAGATTCTGTCATTTTTTTACAATAGGCTTTCATTCCAGCACTTCTAAATTAATGGTAAGAAATGAGTGTAAAATATTAAATCGCATCTTAATATATATATTAACCTGACAAATCGGTCCAAAAAACATTAACTCGACAAAATCTTAATTTTAATCCTTAATTCAAACCCTAACCCGAATCACAATCTCAACCATCACATCATAACAATTATAATAATCGGAGCCGATTTATCATGGCCGATTTTTAGCGAATCGAAAAAAATTGATTATAGTCTTTAACAAAATTTGCTGCACCCTTTCACAAGACGTTTTCTTTAATTGGTATAGGGGCTACATCACTGCAACTTGTAAATGACAATTTTTAAACTTGACAGAAATAACACAGTGAAAAATAAAACAAAAATTATTTCTTCTTTCTGAATATATATATAAAAAAAACTGCTCAATTTTTTCTTGTCAAATCTCTAACGGGCAAATTGATTGGCTGAAAGCAATTTTAACTACTAATTAGTAAATCGTCATTGACTATGGTCTAATGATATTAATTTTTGAAAAATATTAATTAAAAATGTGTATAAACTCTGTTATTTTCAACAATCCTACATTTAATTAAATATTTAAAATATAGTATTTCGAGGCGTTGTCGAGAAACAAAGTATTCCCCCGGAGACCGGAAACAGTTAGGCTTCGAGCTGTCATCACAAAAACACAAGAATTTACTCAAGAACCGGATCGAGTTTCAATATGGCGGCTGTCTCATATATTATCGAGTCTAATTACTGGAATGAAATAGTATAAATGCATACGTCAAATAAAATCAGTAAATTTACATTCAATAAAAAAATAAAGGTTTGAACTTATTACACGCATTGGTTTTAATATTAAGATTACATAAAATATTATATATTAAGGTAGCCTAAAATAAAATGTACCTTATGTCTATATTAGGTACATTTTGTACATACGGTATATCACATATTATACAATATATGAGTGATGTGTGAATTATATTTAATTAATTGTAATAAATTACTTTAAAATAGAAATAGAGTAACTTTACTCTATTTCGAGTAATTTTAGAAATAGTGTAATTTTCTAGTCCCGCAGAAAAATTAATCACCCTGTTGATTTGCAATTAATGATATAAATTTCTTATAATCATGATTTAATTTGTTATGTAAGTTATTTTAT
>JAQIXG010001947.1:0-19409 GCA_034700105.1 Oconnorella tubifera | reverse complement strand
TCCCCCCAAAATATCCTACTCCAACTATTAAAAATGAAAAGCAATAATAGTTAATATCTTACACAATTTATATTATAAAGCAATAAGAATAACAGTAATTTTACATTAGTTTCTATCTAATAATAAGCTCTTTTTCTCTGCAATCTTTTCTACAGAATTTTATATAAATGTCAGTTTTCATTTTACTTTAAGTTTTCTGTTGTTAGTTTAAGTTTTCTGTTGAACCTGCCGCTGACATTTTTTGTCATTGATACAATATTGCTATTAATGCCTTGCTACATATTGCATCTATATGACAAAATAAATGAATAAAAAAATTAAAAATAAAACTAAAAGAAAACGGTGAAGAGATACGATTAAGTAAAAAAATCCTCAAAAAAACTTGTTTTAGTAAAAAACATTTGTTACCCCTGGGAAAAACAGCTGAAATGACGTTCCTGCATTGCAAGTTTCACTAAGCTTATTATTTAAAAATTATCACTTTCCACTGATACATGAATACAACTCTCCTTTTTTTTAACTCAACCCATCACAGTATTTCCAGCATAATATTTTTGAATGGGGGGAAATTGACCAGGGGGGTACGACGCAGGGGGATATTGACCGAGGGGATATTGATATAAGGGGGAATTGATCGGAGGGATAATGACGGGGGATATTGGACGGGGGTCTATTGGTCGGGGGGATATTGCCCTAGCCCAGCCACCGTGTGCACAGTAACATACTGTATATACACACTGCAGTGTTGGATTGCCGGAGGGTCGAAGAGGTTGGACCCCACACTTTTACCATTTGAACCCCTCACTTCAATTTTCTAAACCATGTCTTGTCAAAAGCACATGATTATCAGGAAGACTCATATCTCGGTCGTTCCTGAACCGATTTTTACGTAAATTATTTTCTGAAAAAACTGTTTTCCCCGAGCACTTTAGGCATGTTTTAAGGAATTTTTAATAAGAAACGTTCTTGGATAACTTGAGGTTTATATTTTTCTTACATATAAGATTTACACGAAATCTTTCTATTCTGTATTTTCGTCCATAATGCTTTTCCTTATATTTCAAAAATAAAGTCAGCCAAATGATTCGATATATTTAATGAAATAAAAACAATTAAACTACTATACGAAAATCAGTATTTAGACAAAGATTTATAAGACGAATATTTATATATTTTATTTATTTACTTATTTTCACATACATAAACATTAATACAGCAATGTCATAAACGCAATGTAAAGTCAGTGTGAAAAAGGAGCACCACAGAATTGGCAAAAAATGTGGATCCTAAAAATAATACGGTTTATAAAATGAATACAGAATTAAGTGCAGTTAGATTAAAGTTAATAAATTATAAAAAGTCTCTTTATATAGATAGACAGATTACACAGAGAGATAAGCGCATTTCAAACATATTGGAAAATAAAAATGCAAACTTGGATGATAGCTACAGTATAAATTTAAGTAGTAAAAATTTGTAAAAATTATTCATCATTACATATATGTTAAAGTGTTAAGATTAATTTTTAGAAATTCACATAAATCAGTTTAAGATCTTTAATTTATATGGTAGTAGTAGCAGTAGTAGTAGTAGTATGTTTATTTCAATCAAACACATCAAACATATTTATGAACAATGTACAAAATGAAAATTATCAAAATAATTGGTGAATAAGCACATTATGATAATGCAGTAAGATAAAAAATAAGATTGCAACAAGCAATTGAATATAAATAATTAAATGTCAACATTACTAAATATAGAATATAGAATAATAACTATTATTTAATTTTAAAAAGTCAAACTTATACAGATTATTCATCACTACGATAAAACGTTAAGATTAATTTTGAAAAATTCAAAATCAGTTTTAGATAGTACATTTCTAAATTTATATAGTGAATCAGCATTAACTGTTTCAGAATTTAGTTGGTTCTAGATATTTGCTGTTCTATGAGCGTATAAATGTAATTTAGTGTCAAGTCTAGGGATTGCTGCTTAATGTCGCCAGTTGTGCCCTCTGGTACGAATCGGCGCTTGCAACACAAATAACCTTTCAACATTACTGGTGACTGTAATTAAACAAGATCAGCATGTAGACGTCTGAGTTCTAGAGTAATTAAAAACAACTTTTCTAAGCCCTTCAGCATAAGATAAATATTTAAAACCAGTTAATCTTTTGTAAAAGGTTTTTGTACAGATTAAATACGAGAAATTTCATGATATTGGTGAGGAGACCATACTTGTTAGCAGTAATCAAGAATTAGAAGTACATAAGTTTCATGAGCACGGACCAAACTGGTCGGAACTTTGATTCAAAAACTTGAAGTAAAAGATACGATACGCTGTTTAGATTTAGCAATTACACTGGAAATGTGATTTGAAACATTTAGGTTACTGTTAAAAATCGCCCCTAAATGTTTTATTTCTTTTATTTTTCTTCATTTACGTGTCATAACGTAAATCAAGATTTTTGGACCAATCACATAGAGCCTCAAGTAAATTTGTACATGTACAATAATGTGCAGACAAAAAGTCATGTTGTGATATAGAAATTAAATTGTTATGCAAATAAGACAAATCAAATCAATTTTAATTACAGATTAAAACAGCTTACAACATATGCAAGTTATAAATATATGACGACAGTTACTGGGATCAGATGAGGGACCTTTTCTGAATATGGGGGTGACAGTAGCTGTCTTCTTCCAAACAGTGGGTAATTGACTGTATTGCATTATAATTCTGAAAAGCATTTCCAGAGGTTCAAGTAATTGAAATCTTAGATTTTAAACAATAACTGGTGGTAAGCCATCAGGCCCAGCTGATGAGTTAATTTTTAGTTTAACAATATATTTGGATAAAACATCAAGATCAAAATAAACTGTAGTTATAGAAGTCCCTTAACAATTGAAGAATTAATATAAGCTGACATTGTTAAAGATATTGCTATGGGGTTGTTGCATTGTGTTTATATTATGTGTAAGATATATATGTTTATATTATATGTTTTATGTGCGAGATGCAACCGTTCTATGTGCGTAAGGTAATTATTCTATGTGCGAGAGGTATTGTGTAATCTTGTGGATATGCCTGTACACTCAGATATGGATTGTGCCAACTATCACCTATAGGATTGAGGTAGAATAGGGTTGACTATGTCTAAGACTGTTCCTAAAGTTAAAATGTTGTAAGTTGATTTAGGATATGATAATGTCATTGTTACCTGGATTGATTCGATAATCAGAATACGATTGTTGTTGTAGTTTAATTTGAGTTATTGTATAATTATCGATATTATATTCTTATGACTTAATGCCACACAATTTCATATGCAGGTAATATAATTCGACGTCTCATATAGCGATACTCCAATACAATGATTAATTAAACAAGCATTGATAAGTAATTCCAAGAAAGAATAAGAATACAATTTATGAATGAATCTTCCAAAATAAAGTGTAATAAAATATAATAAGTAATCTACAGCAATTTAGAAATCCTCAACAGCAAAATAAACTAATTTTCTATTAATTTGAATGTTGTAACATGTTGACTCTATTGTAAAAGCTTTATGAATGTGCTGCGGTACTGCATCATATAATGTTTAGAACTCACTTCCCCGGACACTTCCCCGGACACTTCACCGAACACTTCCTCAAACACTTCCTCGAATACTTCCCTGGACGTTTTCCCGGACACTTCCCCTGACATTTCCATGGACACTTTTTCGGATACTTCCCTGGACATTTCCCAGAACATTTCCCCGGACACTCTCGGAAACTTCCCCGGACGCTTCCCCGGACAAGTAGCACTTGGCAGTTTTCTGGATGTTTTCCCGTTTTTGCGTTGACGATATACATGTAAGTTACAACTTATCTAATGATCATAAGTTATTGATTATTTGATATTGATTTTGGTTAACATATAGGTTAACCTATTAGGGTTATCCTAACATGCCATCAATTCCGTCGCAAAAAATTTCGTGCTATTTATGCGTCAAATTTTAAGAGAAGAAAACTAAACAAAATGACAGACATATTTAGTTGTGATAAATGCCGAACTGAACGAGCCAAAGGTATTATAAATAAACGGTGCCAAACCACGCCTATGATTTTTTTAAAAAATCCTAACAAATACGCATTAAAGCGATTTGGAAGAGACAGATTTGATAACATGTCCAAATAAACAATATGATGATATGTCTACGTAATGTCTATGTAAATGTCTATGATATGTCTACGTAAAATTCTAAGTAAAATTATAATATTATACATAATATATCCTGCAGAATATATATTGTCACAAAAATCAAAATTAATCAATTAGAAATAGAAATCAATCCGATACACAATAACTATTGATTATATATGCCTATGTAAACCTAACACAATTACTACAGATTATATATGTATGTGTAAAGTTAGTAATTACAACAAGCCTACTCTAATAAGTTCAATCACGTCTTATCGTTGGTTAATTAAACGTCGCTAAGGTAAGCGTTACAAATAAAATGTAAATATAAGATTAAAAATAAACCCTAAAGAAGATTTAAAATAATATAATTACTAGATGCAATGTGATCCGATGATGATGAAGACATATAGATTTTTATTATAACTTAACCAAAACCTTAACGTACCACCTGGTCAAATCTTCCCCTTACCTCCTCCCTTTAAAGTTTCAATTTTTAAAATCCGATTGATAGTTCTCCAGCACCACAAAATATATATATAAAGAAAAAGATGGTGCTGTACACTCAGGTACAGGATGTTCGTCGTAGAAGTAGAATTAGAGTAGATAGAACGACGCAGTACATCGAGACGGAAGGGAACACTTGCCAGGTAGTCTCTGGGGTCTGAATCTGATTCCTAACGCAGAGAAACACAGCGCAGTACCATCAGACAAAACAATGCATAATTATTCAATTATAAGCAAAGATGATAAAATACCTAATGACAATGAAATGCTCTGATTTTATTAAATGACTTTTGAAAATTATTAATGTTGGTTAAAAGAATTGTCGTCATCATCGTGGCTGTCGGGGAAAAAGTACATTTTATTACAGATTTCCTGATCTCTAGGCAATATCTTTTACGTTTTAAAAATTCTATGCTTCTTGTTTTGAAGTTAAATTTTTGATAATGTGTCTAGCTAAAAGCAGGGAACAAACGAAAAGGGCATTTCCTGATGTAACCATGGTAATTTTGTGTCAAAGCAAGTATGACCAATATTAATAGAAATCTCGGCCATTGATTCATTGGCCATTGGTTTTCATACTCCTATTGTTTGAAAGGAATCAAGAAGTTGTAAAAAGTTATGATAATGATTATCAAAAAAATGCATGATATATGACGATACAACTCAATGATAACAATTCAAAAATTATTTCAGACTGAAAAGAGAATTCAAGTAACTTATAAAAGTATCCTAAGATTATCATGAATGTCGAAGCTTAATAGTTTAAGTCTATTTAAAAAGTTTCATCGACATGTTACAGCATCCGAATGAATAAATACAAGCAATATCCTTCAAATATACTGCTTTTAAGCGTTTTTCAAGACACATCCCCGGACATACCCGGACATACCCGGACACTTCTCCGCACAGCTCAGTTTTCACATCCCCGGATATACCCGGACATAACCGGATACTTCCCCGGACATACCTCAGTTTTCACTTCCCCGGACATACCCGGATATACCCAGACACTTCCCTGTATACACCTCAGTTTTTTACTTCCACAGACATGCCTGAACATACCCGGACATATCCCAGTTTTCACAGTCCAACTCATTTCAAATTTGAAGCACGTAGAATTCATTGAATTTAAGCATTTAAATCCGTAAAATATCGCCTGTGGAACTTGTTAAATAACTACAGACCATCTCTTCTAAACCTTTGTGAAATTTAAGCCGAAAACAGCAATTCTGTAGCCAAAAAATTAATCTTAAACCTTTTGCAAACTATATGATAGCTTTGGAAATGACAATTGAAAAAATGTGTGCCAATCATATTCTACACACCACTGTATTGTATATGTATTTCAAACTGAGAACTAACTTTAAGAACCTAGAGTTAGCTAACGTAGAGTTGTATGTATCTATAGAGCTCTCAATGTATCCAGATAAGAAACAATTTCCAAGAAACTATGAAGGCATGTGAAAGCTTATCAAACTTTCGAGCAGCTAAGCTTAAGCCTTATAACCTAACAACTTAATGTTAACTGAACACTCTCTAGAAAATTGAATACTCTATAACATTTTCTAATTCTTTGGTTACGTGTTTTCTCTTCAAGATCTTCATTCATAATGAATGGGTATACTTGTATATATAGAGGTCTATAGGCATCCTTCCCCGGACCCTGGACACCGGACCCCGGACACTTCCCCGGTCACATCCCCGGACACTTCCCCGGACACTTCCCTGGACACTTCCCTGGACACTTCAAGGACGCTTACCCTGACAATTCCCGGGACACTTCCCCGGACATTTCCCCGAATACTTCTCCGGACACTTACCCGGACACTTCCCCGGACACTTCCTCGGACACTTCCCCGGATATTTCCGCGGACATTTCCCCGCACACTTCTCCGGACAATTCCCCGGACACTTCCCCGGACACTTGCCCTGATAGTTCCCCGGACACTTCCCGGACCCTTCCCCTGACAATTCTCTAGACACATCCCCGGAAATTTCCACGAACACTTCCCCGGACACTTACCCGGATACTTCCCTGGACACTTATCCGAATACTTCCCCGGACACTTCCCCGGACACTTCCTCGGTCACTTCTCCAGATATTTCCCCGGACATTTCCCCGGACACTTCCCCGGACACTTTCCCGGACACATCCCGGGCATTTTTCAGGACATTTTCCATGGCAATTCCTCGGACACTTCTCCAGACAGATCGTAAAAATGCTTACAAGTGCATAAAACGGGTATAAACTGTGCTTTCGATATTCTAAGGCAACCTGAATCAAATACAACATAATTTAACATGTAGAATGTTGAAAACGTTCTTTCTTATTCTCCACTTAACAAAAGCAATGAAGTGATGATATTTTTTAAGTTAAGATTTTTTTACTAAGCTGTGTAGAAATATTTTACTCATTAACTTTCAGTTCCATAATGGTTACATTATTGTTTAGGATTTCAGATTCGAAACTTGAAGTTGCAGGTTTGAATCCGGATGATATAACGTTTGAGTATTTAAACATTAGTGGATTAGTTTTCAGATGCCAGACTTCATTTAGCTCGTCGTAATTTCATGAATATCATGAATATGATTTATGTGATTTTATCCTGCTATTCCTATAATGGCCAGGCCCTCTCGTCATGAAACTGCATATGCATTTTCGCAGTATCATGAAGAAGTACGTTATAAAACTTCTTCAGAGATTTAACAACTGGATTACATGCCTTAGCTCAAACGTTACCTACTGTCGTTCAACGGCTTGAAACATGCTATGGATAATTCGGTTATAATATTTCTCGGGTAGGAACGTTTTATAATTTAGTTATCTTTCTTAGGACTTTTTTTATGATGACTTCTATTTCTGTACCGAAATGATCGAATACCGTTTTTTCTTGAATTTCGCCCGAAGTTTACCCCTCAAAGTAAATCTTTTGTGATATTTATCACTTGCATACGGTGTAATGTTACGATATGGTTCCCAGCTAATTTTGTATGGCCCCTGTGTACCAGGTTTCCATTGTACCAAGTGTTTTCTGTTTTCTCCTGTACTTTTATCTGTAACAATCGTTCAATTAAATAAACATTGTCAGAGATCTGCGCTGGCCTGACGACCTCGCTTTCTAGGGTAAATGCTGTAGTTATCTCCTCAGAAACTCTGTGCGTTGGTAATCGATGCGGGTTCATGACGCCCGTCTCGGTGACCCCCTTAGATGTATTTTCCACTGTGGACGTGGCCGGTGTTTCAGAATCTGACTCGTTGCCTGTATCGTCTTGTCGTAGTTTAACTGGTGTCAAACGATCGATATGGACTAAATATTTTAACACTTTCCTGTTCTTCAGGTTACGAGCTTCACGGCATGTTCCGAAGGTATATCAACTACCTCATACGGGCCAATAAACTCCTTGTGTTTTGTTCTTTTGACGTCGAAGTAATTATCGTTGTCTGTTCAGTAGCTGTTCGTGTTTGGTTGGCCTCTGTTGTCACAGGCGTTGGCTTTTTGGATATTGACATGTATTTATTGGTTGATACGCGACATCTGTAGGTACAAACAAGGATTTTTTCGATTCTCCATCAAATTTAAGATAGTGTTATTGGGTTGTTGATATCTTGCATCGTGTTTATATTATGCACAAGAGGTGTTTTATTTGCGAGAAGTAACCGTTCTATGCTCGAGATGTAATTGTTCTATGTGCGAGAGGTATTATATAGTCTTGGGGATATGCTTGTACACTCAGACAAATAAAATAAATAATACATATGGATTGTACCGTCTGTCACCTATAGGGTTGAGGTTGATTAGGGTTGACTATGTCTAAGACTGTTCCTTAAGATAGAATGTTGTAAGTTTATTTAGGATAGGATAATGTTATTGTTACCTGGATTGATTCGATAATCGGAATACGATTGTTATTATAGATTAATTTAATTGTTGTATAATTATCCATATTATCTTCTTATGACTTAATGCCACACGATTTCACATGCAGGTAATATAATTCGACGTCTCATATAGCGATACTCCAATACAATGATTAATTAAGCACGCATTGATAAGTAATTCCATTAAAGAATAAAAATACAATTTAAGAATGAATCTTCCAAAATAAAGTGTAACAAAATAGAATAAGTAATCTACTGCAATTTAGAAATCTGCAACAGCAAAATAAACTAATTTTCGATTAATTTGATTATTATAACATGTGGACTCTATTGTAAAAGCTCTATGAAAGCGCTGCGGTGCTGCATTATATAATGTTCAGATCTCACTTTCCCGGACCCTTCTCGGACAATTTCCCGAACATTTCCTCGGACACTTCCCCGTTCCCCGGAAACTTCCCCGGACGCTTCCCCGAACATTTCCCCGAAAATTACCCCGGACACCTGAACACTTTATTAGCAGCACTTGGCAGTTTTCTGGCCATTTGCCCGTTTTTGCATTGACGATATACATGTAAGTTACAATTTATCTAATGATTATAACTTATTGATTGATTGATATTGATTTTGGTTAATATCTTAGGATAACCTATTAGGGATATTGTAACAACATTACACCACTGTCAATAGTGCCAACTCCCACAAAAATATCATTGAATTTTTTTGCTTTATCCAAATCACTATGAAAAAGAAAATCTTCTTTACATTAATAATTAATTAATGTAGTAATTATTAATTAATTAATATTTAATTAATTATTAATGGTACTTTACCAGTGTCTCAGTAAATTTGTGGCCTATTAAAATCAATTATTAACTGGATAAGTTATTAAGGATCATTAGCAAACAAAGATCAAGAATTTTGTATTTCTGGTAGGTGGGTTAACTGTATGTTTGAGGCCATAATCAGCATAGAAATTAAACAACAGGATACCCTTAATATCACATGGTACTTGGCCAGTGTCTTAGTAAATTTGTGGCATATTAAAATCACTAATAACTACAGATTTACAATTTATTTCACAAATACTTTTTAAACAATTTATTATAACTGTATATTCATCAATAGGTAAATTTGGAGCAATGTAAACACGAGCTAAGATAACATTGACCCGATTAATTATTAGTTTACACACAGTAACTTCAGTTTTAGCATAAGTGGTGACATTGATAACAATTTGAGATTTTATATTACGACTTATAAGTAAAACCACACCACCCCTGCGTGTGACCCGACACGATCAGTTCTATATATTGAAAATAAGCTTCTGTGATCAAGGAATCTATTTGTTATATTCATATTTCACCAGGTTTCAGTTACATACATTATATTAAATTTACCTCCTTAAATAATGTGATAAAATTCATTTAATTTATTACACAAACTCCTAGCATTAAAATATATAGTACGAAGCGAATTGTTAATGGGAGATTTTGAGTCGTTGCACCGTCCACTACCGTTAAAAACAACCCTCTCTGTAACGGGGCCCTTTGAAAGTTTGAAAGGGATCGCAGCATTGAACAATCCAGATAGTGAGAGTACAGGGGTTTTCAGATCAGAAGGAGAGATCGTAGATGATGTTGAACACAGAAGAGGTAACCCTGAGATAACAACGAGAGCGGGAATTGAAGACAAGAGACCACAGTCAGCTGTAGTTTGGTTGATCGGTACTGAGTTACTAACTTGTCCGGAGACTAAATTTCGTGAATGTTTTTCCCGTCGATTTGACGTTGTTTCTAGGCAGCCTGTGCCTCAGCAATGGTATGATCAGGATTTGTGCAGATTGATGATAATCCTGAATGTAGAATGATGATGCTAGATTAACTGCTAAAATACTAGTTTTAATACAATTATAACAATTTCTTGTTATATTTTAATAGTGATAACTTGATAATTGCTTAAATTTTATTTATATACAGGGTACGCCAAAAAATAACCCCCTAGCGACATTGTGATAACTAAGTTAAAAAAATATATATCGTTTCTCAGCATTTTGTCAGTTTTTAGAAAAGGAAATTTGACACCTAACCAGTGATCACCATATGTCACTTTGATATGTCAATTAATTTAAAAGTTATGAACTTTCTACGTAAAAACTTCAAATTTGAATTTAACCAAGCCAGTTTTCAAGATTGTAAAAGTTTTGCAATTGCCTCATTAAAAGAGTACACTGTATACTCCTAAACTATTTGTCCAATATTAGCCATTGGGACCTCTAGGACCTTTATGCAATCCCCACAGAATATCATGAGCCTACATCGCAGTTAAAAGTCACAACAGAATGTAAACTGATGAGCAGGAGATTTGCACTGATTTGCCACAAAACTTCATGAACACACCCGTCCAGAAAGAGATTGAAGGCTCATATCACAACAGACAGAGACTATTTTTATTATCAACTTTATCTACAGATATTCTGCCTATAAAATGAAAAAGTTCATAAATCAATTAGCAAGTTATTTGACAAAAAATCACAAAATTATTCTTTCACTGTAATATCTCAATTCGTTCAATTCGTTCAATATTTCAATTCGTTCAATTCAATTTCACTTTGATATCTCAATTCGTTCAAAAATATATATGCTATTTTCCAAACAACGCAAACAGCACAAGCGGCAAGAAGTATAGATTGCAGAGTGTAATAATTACACGTTGATATTAAGAGTGATATGAAACTTTCATATAATACAGGGTGCGCCAAAATACCTTAGCAACGTAGCGATAACTAAGCCAAAAAATTAACATTTTTCTCAAAATGTTATCAGTTTGCACATGATGAAATTTGGCATAGGTCTATAGCTGCAAGATTGCAATATGGCCTACTTAAATTATGTCACATTACATATATTACATATGTGATGTTTCTACGAAAAAACTTCAAATTCCAATTTAACCAAGCTCTCTAATAATAGAGCTTGGTTAAATTGAAATTTGAAGTTTTTTCATAGAAACATCACAACTTTTGAACGAATTGAGATATTAAAGCAAAATTGAGTGGTTAGTTGTTAAATTTCCTCCTCTACAAAGGAATTTATTTTTGTCTTAGTTATCGCAAAGTTGCTTTTGGGTTATTTTTGGAGCAGCCCGTAAAGCATGTACGGAATAACAGCTGTATTAACAGTTGTATGTAAATGAATAACAGCTGGAAAGTAATATATGTAATGTGACATAATTTAAGTAGGCCATATTACAATTTTGCTGTTATAGGCCTATGCCAAATTTCATCAAAACTGGGAACTTTTTTGAGAAAAATGTTAATTTTTTGGCTTAGTTATCGCAAAGTTGCTAAGGTTTTTTTTGGCGCACCCTGTATTATATGAAAGTTTCATATCACTCTTAAGATCAACGTGTAATTATTACACTCTGCAATCTATACTTCCTGCCGCTTATTTGTGTTGTTTGGAAAATATTTTTTTATTTTTTTTGCGAGAGACTCGTTTAGAGTTCCCT
Organism: Oconnorella tubifera; assembly: GCA_034700105.1. Classification (NCBI taxonomy): domain Eukaryota; kingdom Metazoa; phylum Annelida; class Clitellata; order Enchytraeida; family Enchytraeidae; genus Oconnorella; species Oconnorella tubifera. The sequence goes on along the minus strand of JAQIXG010001947.1, from coordinate 7,321 downwards.
ATCAACTGAATTTGGCGCCCGCGGAAAGTTTTGCAGGAGAGGGCAAAATCCAATATGGTCACGATAAAAAAGATATTTTTCACAGATTTTAAAATGAAAAATTTGCTTCTTTCAAAAAATCTTTCAAAAAAACCAAACAATATCGGAACAAAATCAGTTACTTATACTTTAAAGAAACTTGCCCTTTGAAGGTTTTGGAACAGTCAAGAAGCGAAACTTATTTTAACAGAAATTGAAGTCGTTAATTAGTTCGGAAGATGTCATTTTTTTTCGACATCATCCAAATGTACAGTTTCAATTTATTTTGGAGTCCAATGTCATTGTAGGAACTGTATTTAGGTGACAAATTAGGCACGACCCACCTCATTTGTGTCATCTTGTTTCATTAAATTCACTTTACTTTCTACGGATGATTGTACTTTATTTGCAGCGTTAGATCATACAGTTATCTTGAGTCTAGAGCAATATCCCCCCGGTCAATATCCCCCTGCGTCAATACCCCCATGGTCAATTTCCCCCAATTCATAAAATACTGTGCTGGAAATACTGTGATGGGTTGAGTTAAAAGAAGGTGAGCTAAGGGGTTACCAAAAAATTAATATTTTTTTATGTATCAGTAGAAAAATGATAATTTTGAATACAAAATGATATCTTCTGTGTAAGGATTAGTGATACCTGCATTGTAGGAACGTCATTTCAGCTTTTTGCCCAGGGGTAACAAATGTTTTTCACTAAAACAAGTTTTTTTGAGGATTTTTTTACTTAATCGTATCTGTTCACCTTTTTCTTCTTCTTTTGCTTTTATTTTTAATCTTTTTATTTAGTTATTTTGTCACATATATGCAATATGTAGCAAGGCATTAATGCAATATATGCAATATGTAGCAATATTGTATCAATGATAAAAAATGTCAGCGGAAGGTTCAACAGAAAACTTAAACTAACAACAGAAAACTTAAATTAAAATGAAAACTAACATTTATATAAAACTCTGTAGAAATGATTGCACAGGAAAGAGCTTATTATTTAGACAGAAACTAACATAAAATTTCTGTTATTCTTATTGCGTTATACTATTAATTGTGTAAGATATTAACTACTATTGCTTTTCATTTTTAATGTGAGTTGGATTTTTTGGGGGGATAATGAGGGGGAAATTGACGTGGGGGACAATTGACTCAGGGGAAAATTGATCAGGGGGAAATTGACAAGGTGAAAATTGACCTGGGGAAGTTGACCGGGGAAATTGATCGAAGGAAATTGACCGGGGGAAAATTGACCAGGGGAAAATTGTCATGTTACCAGTTGTCTTATATGGCTTATACTCTATTACAACACTTTCAGCCGGTTTTTTTCTGTTATTTGCGACTTGTCACTTCGTTATCACCTTCCTGCTTTTCAGACACCTTTTGTTGTTCTTTTATATATTTAGTAATATTTATTTAACTTTTAAAACTAATATTTTCAATAATAATGACAATAATAATAGCCGAAAGTTTTAACCACTGATCTATATATACATATACAATGACTTGATATCGCGTTGCCCACGATAAACTTGGAAGAAAGAAAGCCCAGCAGTCGCCATCTTACTACGTGTATTGCTTACATTGATCCATGTATATAATAGCATGCTTCAGCTTATATCATGAATATTAATTATAATTATTTACTGTCAGCATATAGAAAAACAGAATTAAAAATTTGCAGGAGGACGGGACGACACAAGGGCCAATAGCGCCAAGTAACGCACGTAGCGACAAATTAATGCTCTATTTTCTCTATCTTAATTCAAGTTCCACTATTATTCATCATGGCAGAAATGAAGCAAGCATCAATGGCGTATCATACCGTGATACTTCAATGACTAAATGAAGATTTGTTTTCTAAATGACACAATTTTAAATTAACTTTAGTTTCGGTCGTTTAAGGGCTCTCGATGCACTGAGAAAACATTCTTAACAGAAAAAGGAACTAAATTAAGATATCTTAATTATTATACGAATACGGTTTTTTTCTGAATTTTGTATGCAAACTTTAGCGTACCCTTACGGCTTTTTAACAATCGAAGCCATAATTATTATTTTTTTTAAATGTGACCACTTACTCTGGCGATGCCAATAGCCGGTGATGTCATCATAGCCGCCTCACCACTCACAGCCTACTTTACCCGCTACCAGTCCGTCTTCCGGTAGATGCCCATCTTGCTTCAAGACACTCGCAGTTCGGCAGTCGGATAGACTCCTGCGAGTACGCGGCCCGGCCTGAAACAACTGTCGCGGATCGGGAAAACCCCCACTCGTCGGATCCTTCCAAACAACGCCGACTCCCCAAGTTGTGACGTAGTATATCTGTCCCTAGATCTGTTTGACTCACTTGGCTCCAACCCTCCGACCTTCACCACATTTGCTCCGATGCTCCCAACTCAGAAAATCCTCAAAAGGATTCCACGGGGCGCAAGAGACGCTGCGGCCTACGAGTTTCAGCACTTGTTGAATGCAGCGCTGGAAAATCCGGATAATCGCCAACCGTGAAAAGTGCTTTTCGAGTTTGGGAGTTGTTTGAACCAACCATCAGAACGAGGCGGTAAACGTTAAAACCTCACTTCGGCGACAATGGCTCAAATAAATTCCTTCTCCCAATCACATTCAGATCCACTACTTTTTTCTCAGGAAGCGGACAAAGCAAACGGAGGAAAAAAGCACCAAAGGTTCTCGACTATGATTCCTCGGCAGCTCGAATAGCAGCGGCCAAGACGGACGACGGGGACGTCAAGGGGGCTATTCGTCGACTCTGCTAGTCAATCCGAGTGATATTCAGATAATATCACTCGATTTTGTCCAAACATCTTCCTGCGCTATTTAACCGTCGCCCATCCTCCCCGGGAAGTACTCAACCCATCACCATCTCCGCGGATCAAGTACTGGTCTCCATCAAGTCCTTTCCTCTAGGATCAGCGATTGGCCCAGAGACGGAATTACGACCTCAGCACTTAAAGACATGACAGACAGACAGATAGCCGGAACGTTGCTCACTTCCCTTACATATTTTGTTAAATTTGTCTTCGCTGGTATGACTCCTGTCTGGGTCGCCCCTTTCTTTTGGGAGCAGCTCTGTTTTCTTTTGAAAAGAAGGATGGGGGTGTGAGACCAATTGCGATTGGTCTCACTCTGCGTAGACTGGTGGATAAGGTCGCATGTCGGGACTTATCGGATTTTCCAATTCGCGGCACTACTGTGTCGGTTTATCGTAATGATTTTGGCATTAGGGGGACGTTACAGATATCATTCGGGATGTTGTTAGGCTGAAACACGGAGAAAGAGCCTGTGTTCTCTCACTCAACTACTATAAGTGTGAGATCATTGGACTTACTCCCTCAAAACAGCAGGACTCGATCGTTTCGGACCTCAGTTTCATTGACTGTCCACCCAGCGAGGCATGCCTGCTCGGTACCGCAATCCCTTCCGGAACAGGTTTGGACAGAGTAGTAGTGGGTAAGAGGGAGGATTTGACTCATCATGAGTCGTATAACCTCACTAGCAGCTCATTCTGCCCTCTATTTCCTGAGGAATGCCTACGCAATCCCAAAGCTTATCAATATCCTCTGTACCGCTAACTGGTCCTAAAGGTCTGAGCTGGCGTCCTATGATACTAAGTTTACAATATCGCTAGCACTAATCCTTAATATTGACTTATCCCCTTCAATATGATCACAAGCTTGTCTCCCTCTAAGATGAGGCGGGATTGGAGTCCGCAGTGCGCAACAGCTGACACATTCTGCCTTTTTGGCATCTTCTGCTGCTGCCACTGAGCTCCTTTCTCACCTTCTCCACATCCACGTCTTGTCCATCCCAGAGCCCTCAGTAAATAGAGCGGAAACAGCACGGAAGGGATTGGGAAGGGTTATAGGCTCAATGGGAGAGGACAGGGGAAAACGGCGGGCATGGGATAGGATGGTGTGTCGGGTGGCAGCAGAAGGCATGCTTCAGGGGTTGATAATTGCACATATGCACGCCTTTTAGCATCTGGTGCCTCTAGCTCTGGTGTCTGGATAGCGCTGCCCTCTGCTTTACTCGGACTAAATCTATATGGCAGCTCGCTGAGAGTTGATGTGGGCCTTCGTCTCGGGGCTCCATTGGTATTGTGTCATAAGTGCTGTTGTGGTGCATCGGTTGACAAGTTGGGTCACCATGGTTTGACCTGCAAACGCAGTGCTGGTCGTCAACTGAATCACAATTTGCTCAACGATGTCACGGGAGCCAACGGGGTTGATGTACTTAGACTCTAAGCGACCATATGGTACCACGGTCGAACCATGGTCGAAGGTCAGATTGCCTTCCTTGGGATGCCACATGCCCGAACACATTAACGCTTTATATGTGAAGAGATCGCACTTTTATTGGAACAGAGTATAGGCTATATGGCCTGTAATACTGATAAAGATATTCAGATTATATTGTGCACTGATAAATGTTGTGCACGTATTTAGCTTCTCTTTTGAATTAAGGTTTAAATTGATATCCCTCTACGGAATATAGGCCTACCGGTGATATTAAAAAATTCTTCTGGGCCCCTCTGAATATTAGAACCCCGAGCCCCAGCAATGCCTAATGCAGCTCTGGTTATGATACAATAACAAAAATATGTCGTAAGACACAATATTCATAACGAATTAGGAACGATATTCCTATGCCTGTGGAAATAAAAGTTGCAATTTTTATGAAAAAGATTACAGAAAATGTTCCAAAGCCTATTTAGAATTATATTATTTTGAATAAAATCAGAGATTAGTCAAGTTTTTCACTGTTAAACACCTGGGGCGTAGACACACCCCAGGTTACCAAAGTACTGTGTCAAAGTTTGAATGTTAATATATATCATGCGTGCGCTCTGTACTACTAGTGAAATGGGAAAACTTCCTTTAGCGACTCGTCAGTGTGTAAGGACACGTAGGTAACATAACGCTGTCGTATCGATCGTATCTTCGCGTTAATACAAATGGAGAAAGTGGAGTTTTTTCATAAAGTAATGTATCAAAACGTATGTATCTACACGACCGTCATTAGCGTCATGCTAATTGAAGTTGAGAAAATAATGATGCTTTCTAGTGGTTGACCGAAACTGTGCTTTTCATTTTTGGCTGAAACGAAACCTCCACCGAAAGTGACATTTCGGTTTCGTCCAAAAGCGAAAACGAAACTAATCTGTCAGTTTCGGCAAAAAAGAAAACGAAACTAAATGAATTCTTAAATTTTTAATAAACAATAGTGTGTTTGTTTCAATTTGTTCTGTCTTTCAGCATTACAACAGTATAATTTGTCTACAATAAAACGTATAAATACAACCTGATCTGAACAAATCCTTTGCGAAGAAAACAGCGATTTGTGAGAAAATGATTGTAGCTAGAGCTTCAAGTTAATCATCTGACATAGAAATGAAAGTCATAATCTAGTTTACATAAAGCGACTAGTTTACTTATATAAAGCAACTTACAATACCGGCAACACAGGTTATAGTAATTATACAGAATAGGTTAGGGTTTGAAAAGAAGTTTTTTCAAGCTGTTTAGTCGATAATAGCCACATCCATTGTGGATAAAGCTGTCTGTCTAGAATTATTGTTGACGAGTGAACTGACTGAGTGAACGGCAGAATAACTATAATTATTGAATCACGAGCCGTCGCCAGAATGCGCCTCGCATTCTGGATTTTTGTCCCGCCGCGTCGGGGATGAAGTACTATTGGACATGATTTATATATCAACAAGTCTGAGCATAATGTATCAAGATCCGCAACTCGCGTATATTAAAAGTAATCAATGAAATAATTACAAGAAATTAACAGTCAACTTAGATTAAAGTCTTTAATTATAAAGTTCGTAAAAATTAAGAATGATAACGTTCTTTCAAATGAGAAAGTAGTTGTATAGTTACAACGATATTAAGTCAACTTAGATTAAAATTACAGTTTCTAATTATAAAGTCAATAAAGTTTGACGACGAGAATGTTCGTTTAACAAGTTATTAGGTGTATAGACTAAGATCTCGTTCACTCAGTCGCTGTCTTCGGTGCCTCTGGTCTCTCGATGAAGTTGAAATCCAACTTGAGTAGGAGCTAGAGCCCACTCAAGTACGCCCAATGTCTGCGGTACCTCCGGTTCCGCCGGTGTCCGGTGTCCGGTGCCTCCGGTATCCGGTGTCCGGCGCCTCGTCTCTCGATGAAATTGAAGAAAGTCTAAGCCTTTCTGCCGACTTGAGTAGGGAAGGTTCCGGCGTGTCGTCGGAAGGCGTACAGCGACTCCCCTGGTACGCCCGTCGATCACTGCTATATCTCCGATGTCTCCGGTGCCTCCGATGTCCGGTGCCTCGATGAAGTTGAAGAAAGTCTAAGTCCTTCTGCCGAGTTGAGTAGGGAAGGTCCCGGCGCGTCGTCGGGAGGCGTTCAGCGACTCCCCTGGTACGCCCGTCGATCACTGCTATCCGCCACTGAAGCCTCTAGGCGCGCCGATGGGAGGCAGGCGTACAGCAACTCTCCTGGTACGCCCGTCGATCACTGCTATATCTCCGGTGTCTCCGGTGCCTACGGTGCCTCCGGTGTCCGGTGTCCGGTGCCTCGTCTCTCGATGAAGTTGAAATCCAAAGCGAGTGGGAGCCAGTGCCCACTCTGCGGTACCTCTGGTGTCCGGTGCCTTCGGTGTCCGCTTGTCCGGTGCCTCGTCTCTCGATAAGGTTGAACAAAGTCTAAGTCCTTCTGCCGAGTTGAGTAGGGAAGGTCCCGGCGCATCGTCGGGAGGCGTACAGCGACTCCCCTGGTACGCCTAGTCGTTGAAAAACACAAGTCTTTCTACCAAAGAAAAATTTGCGCAGGGGTCTGTTCACTTGTGCACTTTTTTCAGTAAAAATGCGTGAAGTCCCTTTCGTCGTCTGAAATCTTCTAAGTCCCACAGCCGGAGCGAGTAGGGAAAGATCCCGCTTGAAGGCCTCGTTCGTCATTGCTCTGCTCGTCCTCCAAGTCTTCTTCCACCGTTGAAAGTCTTCTAAGTCTGCTCGCCGAAGTCGAGTAGGGAAGGGTCCCGGTCGAAGGCGTCGTCAGTCTCCTCCTGCTCTCCTCGTCTTCTTCTCGTCTTCTTCTAGTATTTCTATACTAGGTCTTTACCATCAAAAAGCTTGTTGAGAAGTGTATTTAACTACGTTGCAGCTCGCTGCTTTATATATAAAATTCGGCCCACCTCCGGGATCCCACCAGGCTAGTCAACAACTTTCGTCAGACCTACCCTTATGTAAATTCGACTCGTCAAATTTGACAGCTCCGGTCTACTTTCA
>JAQIXG010001946.1:0-19417 GCA_034700105.1 Oconnorella tubifera | reverse complement strand
ATATCATGTCAGATAAAAGTGCTTCTCCGACGCGGCGGGACAAAAATCCCGTATCGCCGTTCGCATTCGGCCGCGAACGGAGCGATATCACGATCCGGGAGCCGCCAGCCACAATTTTACTGAGCCTATTATACAGGTTTTACACTGTAGTTCATTAAAAGTAATAATATTTATCTGCACTTTGAATTTCAAAATGTAGATAAATATTATTACTTTTAATGAACTACAATAAAACTGTATTAATAATACAGTTTTATTAAAAGTCAGTGGAACATATCTTTTCTCGTAAGAGATACATTGCTGTGATATAATTCTCACATTCTGGCATTGTAAAACTTAAATAGAAACTAAGTAACCGATTACGTTGTACAATAAGCAATAAAATTCACAGTACGGTATCACTCTACGGTAGGTCTTCAGACTTGTATAGAGTAATTGACCAATATTAAATCGCTAAACTTACATTGCTTAACTAAACTTAATTTCGACGTAGACACAAATAATCTAAAAGATAATCTCGACTCACAGGTGCATAAAATGTTCAATTATAGTAGTTTTATAATAAAATACAACAATTTCATGCTGTCTTACTTAAATATGAAAATCGTGTCATAATTTTTTTCTTCTTTCTACATTTATCTTCGGAGAATCTTAAATATCTATGGATAGAAATAAAGGCTCTGCCGCTTTCGCAGTGAACCATGATAAATTAACAATATATTATTTTAACACATTAAATTTGACACTTTCAAACAATAAAAACACTCAAAAGTATAAAAAAGACAAAACAATAGCAATGTCAATAATTCCATTCATAAATAATTTATAGATAATAAATAAAGACTTTGATATTTCTAATAAATAAGTTTGTTTAAATTAAATAATGATAAAGTGATTATAATCAGTAAAATATGATATCTTACTGACGTGCTTTGATATGAGATCTTTGACAAAATAATAGATCTTTCACAGTTTTCTATTCTGCTCTTACTACTTCATGACAAGCTACCACTACTGAGTATGGTAATAATGACTAGATTTCTTTTATTTGATGTTATTATGTATATATGTCATTCAGACTGAAAATTTTCAACAAGTTTTAGAACAGAATGATTCTGCAAAACTCAGCCATCCAGTTCTCCAAAATTGTATTTCACAACTGTTTGCGCATTAAAACAATGATCCAATGTGACAGTATAAATGTTAAATTTAATCCTTTATAGAAGTTATTTTTAAAAATGTATTATTTATTTAAACTTACATTATGCTATTAAAACGCAGTTTAACAAAGGCATCATCTATTTAAAACGATAGCATGCCATTAAAACTCATTGAAATTGTATAATTTTATAAAATATTACATATTTTCCACGTACATAGAAAATGAGTAAAATCACTGGAATCTTTCCTAATCTAGTCTCTCAAACTGGAAAATTTAATACCAAACACTTACTCTCTGCTTCAAACATATATTGAGTAACTTTTACTACCACATCTAATTTTACAAAGACCTATAAAACTTATTTCAACTAGATATGAAATGATTCTTCGCTATCTGTATCATCTTTATCTATTCTCTCGTTAACCTGACTCTCATCATCAAAAAATCGCCTAAACGTAAAATTCATGAACGCGTCTTCGAGATACGACTCCTGCGCACACGACTCAGTCGCCACATCTTCCTTTAGTCTTGTCGGATCAACTGAATCAAAGTTACAAGTGTCAGTCGGATGACTTATTTGTGGCAGGTAAGGTGCCGGGTGACGTCGCAAAGATTCAAAGTGTACATCACTGAAAAAAGGATGGGCTTTCACCTCATCGGCTCCCAGGCAACCCAGTCGGTCTCTCTGGTCACAACATAAACGACGAATGAGGTGACAAGTGGGTTCGCTGAGATTAGATGTGGAGGGAATGTGTAACGTTGCTGGCCAGTTGATGACCTGTGTGATATATGAAGCATTACGTTAAAGTTAGAATTTTTAAGATTCTTGCACAGTAAAGCACTTAAATCTGAAACATTATAAATCTGCTCTTTAATTTTATGAAATACGTTTATATTATTTCAATAAATCTGAAACAATATAAATATATTTCTTTAATTTTCATGAGGCTTGTGTCCAGGGGAAGGTTACCAATCTAATTCACTCCCTGATAGCAAAAAATTAGATCATAGTCAAGTTAATCAAGTTAAATCAAGTAAAATCTTTGTATAACCTTAAGTTGAGTCTCAATCGCTGTCTCAGAAACAAAGGGTGCTTGCCCCACTCTCATTTCATACAAAATTACACCTACACTCCACCAATCACAGCAAGACGTATAACCTGAAAGCATAACATGTGTGTAATAAAAGCATAAATAACTAGAAAAAGATATCTTAATGCATTTAAATTCATCTTAAAAATTGAAAATAAACAGTATCCCGAATTATTTAATCCAACAGTAAAATTTAGTTGGTATGAAGCCTATATAATGAAGGTAAACATGCTAGTTTTAGAATGCACAAATTGTACAGTCAAGCAGCTGATAACAACAAAACTAAACCTGTTTCTAGCAGGACCTCTGGAGCAATATAATTAGGAGTACCAACAAGAGACTTTGCTACAAATCTTTTGCGTTCTGAACGTCCCATATTAGCATTATTGATATAGGACTCACTTTGACGACCTTGTCAAAAGTAAAATATCAGAGTAAAAAGTTAAAAACTATTGAAATATACTTTTATAAGATCTTGTGTCAGAACAGCAAATCAGTAAATACAAAGATGTGAATATCCTAAAAATGTTATCAAAGAGTCTCTAAAATATATTATAGTATGTGCACACCTATTCTCTGAAATTAATAATAAGCACAAAACATATATAAAACATTAGTCAAGATGCATGTAATAAACTCTGTGTTTTAACATAATATATATTCCTATGGGCCATATTACTGCTACTGATGATGAATCTCATGCCAGATTTACTGGTCAATTTATTGAAGCAGCCTTGGAACATTAATTTATATTTCTGTTCACTGCCTTTAAATTAAAAAATTAAGAAATTATTCTACCTTGCTTGTAGTAACTTGAATCATGTGTCCAGTGGAATCCAGTACAGAGGCCAAAGTCCGTTAATTTTATATGTCCAGACAAATCAATTAGAATGTTATCTGAAACATAGAAATTTTACACAAACAGTTAGCCTAGAAATCAAGTAAAATTTTCTATTTGAATGACTTCAAGTTAGTAAAACAATGAATCAGAGAACAAATTCATAACAAAAAATATACTCTTCAAACTGTTTTAATTTAATAATAAATAAATAAACAGTTTAGGCTAACTCTAAATATATATCATACATTTCAATCAGATGCGCATTGATATAAAAAAATATCACTTAATAATAATATAATAATTATACCTGGCTTGATATCCCTGTGAATAAATCCCAACTTATGAACGCTTTCAATCGCCAAAAGCAGCTCAGAAATATAAAACTGAGCCAACGAATGCTCAAAGATTTCTAACTTCATCAGTAGACCCATCAGATCACCTCCTTGAATATAATCCATAATGAAATACAAATGAGTAGCATCTTGAAACGAATAATAAAGTTTCACGACCCATTCATTATCCGCTTCCGCAAGAATATCTCTTTCCGCCTTTACGTGCGCGATCTGCTTCTTTTTCAGCACATCGCGTTTCATCAATGCCTTCATCGCGTACAACGTATCCGTATCCTTCTTGCGAACTAAATAAACATCGCCGAAAGCACCTGAACCAAGAATAGCGATCTTCTCAAACATATACTTGTTCATTTTAGTTCGACGCAATCGCAAATGTCTCGTTTCTTTACAAAAAAGAAATCTTCTCATTTGTATTTGTTCATCGCGAGTAAGATTTAGTTTTGCCATGTCTTCTTCCAGACGACGAAGACGATCCTGTCGTTCGGTTTGATACTTGACCAAGTTTTCCGTGTGTTGTTCCATATAGAACCTGAATGCTAATGGTGGGTAATACTTTACTCTCGATTCATTACGAGCAACTGTTGATTTTCGATGCGGTTTGGGAGACATCATTAAGTAAAAATTATTTTTAGTATTGCTATTTTTGATATCGGATTTTGTGAAAGTATCACAAGACATTTCCATACCTTCGTGATAATCAATATCGGGGTATGTTTGATGCTTATTGGTCACAAAATAGTGAGAATCCTTAAAGTTATTATACTGAGATTTGTTTCTATCGGCTCGATTTATGAGATCTTGCAATAATTGTTCCTCATCTCCCACTACATCCCAAGAAGAAACAATATCGGGTTGCATTTGGTCATCTAACTTCAATTTATCAGAGTTACCATTAAGTAAATGTGGACATCTCAAGTGAGAATCAAGTGTTGATGCTAAACAATTACACGGGGTATATGAACAAGCCATGTTATTAATAAGTTTATCAATACCATTTGAATTCTGTTTAATAACACTGGAAAACTGTAATGATTTAGTTTCATTGTTGTTAGCCGGTAATTTTCCATTAGGAAGCGAAGGTCTTAAGTTTTCATTTACTAACACATGGTGATTTTGCAGCCTTGATGCTATATTAGTTACCACAGTGCAGCTTAATGAATTTCTATCACAATATGTACTACTTAAACCATCAACTAGATTAGAGATCCCATCTGATAAGTTTTCTACAGAATCTAAAGAATTTTGCGATTGTATCAAATTTGTCAAATCATTATCAGTTATTAATTGTTTTTCATTGCTTTTAGAATAACATCTTAAATCAGACTCCAAATCCATTGAATCAGTATCAACACAATGAGAAAAATAATTTTTAGATAGAGTAACTTTATATAAATCTAAACACAAATCAGACCATTCTGGCAGCGTTGGACTACTTATAACATCTGGGATTGTCAAACAATTTGATAAATATTTTGAAAAATCTCTTGAACAGAAACTATTACTATTCGATAATTCTGCTGCATTCTGTTTCTGACATACATTGGCTAAATTTGAAGACGTTGCATGTTTCAACAGTATATCCCAATCATCAGGCTTTCTATTGACTGGATTGGATACTGATAAAACAGGCTTATATTTTACATAGTTACTATCGGACTCATGAGATGCATGCTCACAAGATGACTGTGAAATTTGACGCATACCTCCTTGTGAATGAATTTGATCTCTTGATGCACAGCAACATGAGGCTACACTGCAGTTAGAAGCATTTATCTGTTGTTTCGCACCACGTAACATAGAATAATAAAGATCATTTAATCGCTCAATACTATCAATATCACATTTTTCATTCTGGACTGTATTAATAGCAGAGCAATTATTTTGATCTGAATTTGATAAAGGTTTTTCTTCACATGTATACGTAGAATTAGGTAAGTATTTTGAATGACTTGATGAAGAGCATGTACATTGAGGTAGTTTCTGAGAATATAATTTCTTATCTTTAGCTTGACAAGAATCAAAATTTGGTTGACACACCTTTTGGCTCTGTCTATAAACATCTGTACCATTTAGCAATGAAAAATTATCAGAGATATTCGAAACTGCATCGCTCCAGTTTTCTTTGTTATGATCAAAACTATGTTGCTTCATTGCAGAATCTGAAAAACAAAAACTTCACGTCAGCTTACAGCTATATTTATCATGTCTACTAATAATTACAATATCGTTATTTAGTTCACACTGCTTGACAGAATTAATTTGAATTTTAAGGTTTGCTAATATACCTTTCTAATATAATTAATAATATCAAAAAATTCATGAGCTCGACTCTGATTTAACATTCAACCAAGTGACTGATTGATTATAACCTGGGTGAGTGAATGTGGAGTTGCAAGATTGTTTCATCTCTAGCTGATCTATTGAGGGATTCATTTGCTGATGTCGACCTGTGCTTGACTCATTCCCATTTAAACATTGTGCTTTCAATATTGGCCTATTCTAAAAAGTAAAATTTATAGTTGCTTCAATATAACAGATCTATATTAGAATAACATTAAACAGATGTAGCCTGTAAGCTATAAAATAACGTAAATTTATTGGCAAATAATGATAGAAATGCAATACATTGATAATGAAATACATCGTCATCCCTTGATTTTTAAACAAATATTTAAAAATCAAGTTTAATATTTAGTTTTAATATTAAAATTAAGACTAACCAAACTTGTCTTCTTTGACGAATAATTGAAAGTTTTATTAAAGGAATGCTGTGTCTCTGATGCAACACTATTAGTTGATGATAAACTTTGACTAACTTCTCTCAATGCATCTTCTGTATATCCATACAAGTCTCCAAATTGAACTTCTGTATTTTTTTCCATGCTTTTAAGTTTACTATATTATCATTATTAGTAGTATTATTCTAAAATTAAGCAAATATGCTTTAAATCTAAGAATTCATTTCAAAGCACAAAAAAATGTCTTTTAGACTTTTATTAATATTCATATAGCTATCAAAATTTGAAAGATTACAAAGCTTTTTGTACATTCAACATAATCATATAATTTGGATAAATTCATTTTTTGAAAGGTACATTAATTGTAATTATACCCTATCACGCATCACATTTTCATCCACACATCATCCACACATCAGCTTATTCTTCAGTGACGAGCTACATTAAAATTATAATATTATATACCTCACTATGAAAAAAACTCATTCAAATTTTTCAATTTAATTACAAATACATCTAGCCTAGATGTATTCGTATATTAAATTGAAAAATTTGAATGAGTTTTTTTCATAGTGAGTTATATATTAAAGTTACATCTGCATAATTAAATAATATTACTAACTGCACAATTGCTACAATCTACAGAAATATTTGCATACTATTATTATTAGTTTTAATCAGTTAACAAAGCGTTCTATGCAAATAATAATATAATAAAGATTATGTTACTATTAACAAAAGGCAAATATTTGGCGCCTGCTAAAATAACACATCAGCATTCAAAAGAAAATCTTAATAACTCTTTTATCTAAAAGCATTTCAAATTTTACGCTAATCGCTGTAAATCACATTATTATTATTATCCCAAAATGAACTAATTTAATTAGGCCTGACTAATTAGTAATTTATTAGGCCTAGCAATTTACATCTGCCCAACTTCTGCGTATTACTATAAGCCATATCTTTAGCCTGCTGGGCTAAATGCTTATTTGCTAGGTACATTGTACAGTAACAGTACGCATTTTTAAAATGCTTGTTGCTTTTAAGCCAAAAACAAGCACCTGCGGCCTTCAAGCCTGGCTGGGCTAGATTCGAAGTAATGCATGTTTTAAGCGCTGCTTTGTGGACGAAAACGTGCAAAAAATATGTTTTGAAACGGAATTTTAAACAAATGTACCATCATTCCGAATTTCTCTGCAAATTTTACAGATCATATGTTAATTTATAATTACCAATTAGAGTTTAAATAATATACATTTTAAAAGAAATTATTAATGGTTAATAAATCGAAATATCTAAATAATCTGAGTAGGTCTAGATAATAACTGCACTTAGAAGATGCATTTGATTATGGGTTTTATTTGAGTCTAATTTTATGTTTTAATATGTTTTTTTTATTTTTTAAAACAAAATCGGGTGACAAACGTTAAAACATTCAAAATTAAACAATTAATATTTCATAATGTTTTATAGTTCATACTTTTCTCCCAATTTCTGATGGGAGAAACTTTTACTGTGTGACACCGAAGGAATTATCCAGCTGCTAGGCAGCTTAGCGAAAAAGTTGGCCTAGAAAAAGCGGTAGGCCTAGGCTCAGCTGCTGTGCTACAGGCTAGCAGCTGTTCTAAGCTACTTAGATCCGCCTGGTTAGCTATAATAGAGATAGTTTTTTGTATAGGCCTAAGTAGCATTGCACAATTGAATGTAATTTCTTTAATGAAAGAAAACTGAAATTACAGTAAAATACATAATAATTGTTAAAATTGTTGAAAATATTTTATAATTACTGTCATATAGAAACTAGAAGTTAATTTCAATACAAATGAGAATGTATAAAATTATGAAAGACAGAAAAATAGTATAGCATAAGCAAAATTACAGGTTTATTTAATTGTTTATTTAAGTAAATTTAACATGATCATTAACAATTTCCCTCTCCCCTGCCAATTATAGATTATAGGTTATATATAATTATAATTATTATAATTATATTATAATTATTATAATTATATATGTTATATATAATTATAGAGGAAAAACAATTCATTAAGGTTTAGATGTTTTAATGTCATTTGATTACCGTGACCCTGTGTCATACATGGGTCCTTGTGTACGTAAATCAAGAAAATTAAAGTATAATAATTATTTCATAGTCAATGAGATGTAATATAATAAATTTTCTTATGCATTGTCACTATTTTTCTTACACCAATTCAGTTATATTTAAAAAAATCTCTTTATGTTTTTTGTATTCAGATTCTCATCGTCTACTATATAATTCAATTATTGAATAAACAGTTGTAAGTCATAACGAAAGCAATATTAGGTCTGTTGAGCCATCATTTATAAGCTATTGTATAGTAAAAATATAAATCTAATCATGGCTGAGATTGATAGTGAAGAGAGAACATTATCTGATTTCAGTGCATTACCAGACACTGTATGGGTCAACATTATGTGTAGGCTCTCTTTGGCTGAACGGAATGCTGTAGCAAAAACTTGCCACAGACTAAATGCTGTATTCTCTCATCCATCTGTTTGGTTTCGCGTTGAAATCTTCCTATTGGCTGATCTTTCCCCGAATACTTCAGGCTTGCCTAATCGTCATTCAGTACCGCTGTTACTTGCAGACCGGTTTGCGGCAATGATAGATCGTTTTGGCAGCTTTTTTCAAGATTTATCTCTTACTATTGTCGGTCATTTAACAAAGGTAGAGAAATCATGCGAAGATACTTTGATACTACTGGCGGAGAGATGTCGATTGAATAGTTTAACGTTGCAAGTTGGTGAGCTGTATTCTGAAAATACAACATCAGCAAAACCAACAAAAGAAAATCTCGAGATCCTGGCTACATTCTTTCGGAAAGCCTTCCGTCTTCAGTCACTTCATATCATAACGTGGCCAATGCACCCGCAAACAAAAGATTTCGATATTTTATCATGTATCTGTAATAACGAGAAATTAAAGCAATTGACAACTCTAAGTTTATTCTGGAGAAGCGCTGAGAATTATATCTGGATGCCACTTAACGCTTGCCTTCCATCAGCTAATGATGTGTTGCAAACTGTGAAACACTTTATGTCGTTGAAGCAGCTTAATCTCTGTTCACCGATGATCAATGAAAGTGTTCTTTTAGAATTGTGTACATTGCAGCGTCAGAATCTTCTCTGTCTTCGTGTACTCGTTACTTATAATCAACGTAAACCCAACGAAGGCATCATACGTATAAGTTACGATACATGGAAAGCTCTACGCAAAGGTTCACCGGGCACAATGGTAGAGTTAGTCTTAACAAACACATTTCCACCATTTGCGCTGATATCTTTGCTTCAGCCGAGCATGCCTCTGTCTTCTATTTCATTCATGAAATATTCCACCTACAATGATGACTTACTCGCTAGTTTGGCAAGTAGCTACTTCGAAACTTTCGCCAAGTTTCTTGACTACGGAGACAGACCTTCGGAAAACAATGACTTTGAGCTACTTGAGATGGTTAGACGCTGCACTAAACTGAATCATATCGTATACTATGGTAAGATTCATTCATCGACAGTTCTGATATTAGCAAATGCGCGTGGAAGTCAATGGAAGACCTTTCAGTTCAATTTCAGTAACATTATCATTGATTTACCGTCAAGTAGTAATACTCAGAATGACAATGATGTCATTGGTGTCAATGAGCAAGGGCAATATTATATTGCAGCTCATAATCCTGAGACATCAGATTTTTATCATACTGATGAAACTGAAGCTTATGAAGCACAGACACTCGAGGCATTGAAATCTAAAGTTTCACAAATTCTTGGGCGCAAATGGGCTTCGATAACAGACAATAGTTGAGTTTTTTAGATTTTAGATCAGAGTGTTTAATAGTATAATAATCTCATTACAATTTGCTTTATATAACATTTATTTAGACCGGTGATGAGTTTATATTATTTTGAATAGTGTCTCATTAAGTGAATTAGTTATACTTTAAACCTGATTTTATAGATAGTTTTTGATTTTTATTATTTTACAGGATTTAAAGAGATTTGTGTAATAAATTCTTGCTGTGACATCGTCTCTAATTTACTATATCTCAAAGGCAATGAAGACCTTGAGGTTTAATGTGGCTCTTAGGGTCTCGTATACATTGAGCTTATTAATATTGTGTTGCTATTTTAGCAAAAGTATATAATGTATTCTAGAATAACATTTGACTTGCAAGATTTTTATTATTATTTATTTAATAGATTAAAGTAAGATGTTTAATTATTTATTTATTAATTAAAGAACCGTTATTACTATTAATCAAAAAAGTAAACAATGTATAATTTTGTTCTATTACATTTCTATGGAGTCATATTTATTTACCGTTGATGTTTTATTGTAGGAAACTAGTTTTTTATCTTCCTAATTGTTGCCTCAGCTTTCATACATTTAGACTGCATAATGATTAATGACAATCATAAATTTCTTTGTATCAAAATATCTGGAATGATAATAAAGTTGAAAAGATTATTGATTAATACTCGTATTGTTTGAATTACTTTCATTATAAAATTATAATGGCATGATATATAAATGTATGTAATAAATTATCTCTCTGATTGCCTTCTATTGTTTTATTTAGCTAGTTCTAATTGTTAGTGTACATACAAGAAACTATTATATTGTGATATGACTCTGTGATTATAGCAATTTTGCAATAAATATGTCATTTATATTGAGATATATTGCTTTTACCTATATAATTGGAAATATGATTACCAATTATAAAATTCGAATTTTACAAATATTCTGTTATTAGTGAGAAATTTTGAGGCAATTGTATATATTTTTGTTTCTTCTTGTTTGTTTGGTATAAATTAAGTTTCTAAACTCCTTTGCATTATGTTTTCTTTACATTTTGATTTTAAATTATATTTCTTTATGCTCTAGATATCATTAAACTTATGTAATGTTCAATGTTTTTGTTTCAATAAAATGTTATTGACGGTGTTAATACTAATTTTATTGATATAATGTCTAAAATAAGAAGTGTCTTCGACGGAAAAATCTGTAGATAAATGATTATTGTTGCCAAACTCCCATTGACTGAACCTGGAACGTTGCGATTGACCCTGACTTACCCTGACACGTAGGCAAAATCGTTTAACATCTTTCCAATTAATAATAAGCTAACACAAAAATCGTCACATTTCGTTGTAATATTTTGCAATTTTTCAATACATGCAGTATATCTGAACCTTAACTTAAACATATAAGATAATGTTTAAGATCTATTGGAAATGCTTCTTTAGTTTAATAACATAATTTAGCAATGCAGTATGCCACACGGCATTCTATTCAAATTATTCATTTATAAATTGATTATTTATTCTGAATATTGATAAACTATTATAATAGACTAATTGCAACAATTGCTAATTTATAATGAACGATTGCTAAAAATTTGAAACATATTTAACATAATAGTTTCTTTTAAAATATTGGTGTTTTCACCATTACTTTCCTGTGATGGCTGCTCCCATGAATTTATTTCATTTAACGCGACACTCTCCCCATGTCGCTCGCTCCGGCTACGGAGGGATTCCATGTCATTGCCTCGTTGCATTGCGTCGATGCAACAGAATCAATGGGACTGTAGCGAGGTTCATCCAGGGAAGTGCATCAGTGGGGGCTTCACGTAAGGAAAAGGAACTTATTTTAGACGGTAAGGGATAACTATTGTTGATGTATTTCTATCTATAACGCGTAGAGGTATTTAAGGGATCCAGGTTTAGGTGTTTGATATTGAGATCAGTGTTATTATTATTGTTATATTGGAGGTTCTGGCTAGGATTATTACAATGTGCCGGAAATGATTAAACTCTATATTTTTTCCTGTTAACGGTTATGTGACGGTTTTTGTTGATTAATTCTCTACTAAGAAATGGATTTGGAGCTAAAAATTGCAAAAAGGGGGAAGGTAATCCATTGG
This sequence comes from Oconnorella tubifera, assembly GCA_034700105.1. Lineage (NCBI taxonomy): Eukaryota > Metazoa > Annelida > Clitellata > Enchytraeida > Enchytraeidae > Oconnorella > Oconnorella tubifera. The sequence goes on along the minus strand of JAQIXG010001946.1, from coordinate 7,266 downwards.
TGAGGGGGAGTAAGATCGTAATGTCAGATAGTGGAGGGGAACTTTGAAAAGCTAGTACACGGTGAACATTTTACAATGATAAAAAACTCGTGAAATCTTGGCGTGAACGTACACATGAGATCAGAAATAAGTATTATATGTATATATTTATAATTGGTACGTTTTGTTTCAGATGAAGAATTTCGAGTGTTGGTCATACCTGGTCATACTAAGGTGCCGGAAAAAAAGATGGAGGCTCGTTTTACAAAGAGAGAGGTATGGATACTTTTCTTGATTTTAACTTATATTTTTATTTATACTTTAAATTAAACCATTTGTAATATAATATTAACGTATGACTTGTCTTTTTGACATTTGATGTTTATGAATAATTGGAGATTTATATTGTATATTATAGTATTATTAATACTAGAATATATATATCTGCGACATCGTCCCTTGACGGTTAAACAGATGTTAAACTTCTATTGAAATTTATTGAAATTAAATCTTGTTTTATTATATCTCTATTTATAATATTATTTTTTATTGATCAAAATTGAAATATTAGTATAAGAATATTGGTTGATTACAGCTATAGTTTTAAAGATAAGTTTTAGAATAAAGTTTAAAAATGTTGAGCTAATACTGTTTTTTTTGTATCGTGGATATTATAATAGTTACTATCTAAGCTAAATTTTCCTTTGGGTGGTACATGTATAATCTTTCCTGATACTGGGAGACATCTACAACATCATCATTCGACTGTTAAAAATACTTTAAACTGTAACATTACGATTTTGTCAAAGTAATAAGTGCATCGGACTAAAATGAATAGATCTCTTTTTTGAATCCATTAGAACTTACAATATTTATCTTGCTTTTATTAAATTTTTTAAATTAGCTGCTTCTTATATATTTATATATTAATGAAGATATCGAGCATTAATTTGCTGAATATTTTCCAATAGGTTCCACCCCCTAGATATAGAAGTATGAAATTAGGAGAAGATTGGACCAACATTTGGCCGGCAGCTCATACGTTTAAATGGTCGACTGTACCTTTTCCCGTTAGACAAGGATACATAGAGGTAGAGGCATTGAATTGCGATGAAATTATCTTATTTGCAAATCATTATACAATAGATCTAATTGGTGTAAAAAGATTCTATTTACATGGTATAAATGTAAATAGAAAAAAAAAAACTAACAAAAAAACGAATTAATTGAAATATTATTGAAATAATTCCTTATGTTTGTAAAGCATATTGATTTCTTTTTATCTTTATGACTGCGAATAGTGAAAATAATTGTTTTTTGCATGAGTCATAATAATTAAATATGAAGTAAATGGTAACATGAACAAATAACATGAACTTCCGCTATATGACTTGATTCAATGATTTGCGAGTTGTTTGATCTGATAGTCCATTTCAGTATACTTCATTTATTCTTCACTGATCTCGCTTTATTGCAATTATTGCTTTATTTAACTTGTACTAAATAAAAAAAATCTTTTAATATTAGAAATGTAATCTTTTTAGAAACTGTCAGAGAATGATGGTATTCCCCCGTCTAAATACGCGAACGCGGAGCTGATGAAGATACCAAACTTTCTGCATTTGACTCCAAATCACGTCAAGAAACATTGCGCTGCTTTGAAAGGTTTGCATTCTAGCTGAAACTTCTTTTAAATTTATATTTTTATCAAGAAAGTTATTGGTATAAAATTAAGGATTTTATTTTGTCGATTATTGTCATTATCCGACGTGTAAAAATTTTATAAGGTAATAGTTTGGTTATTGTTTCTTGTTTTTGTACAGATCAATTTGTGCACTTTTCATGTATCATAATCAGTTCTGTGTATTAATAATGGTGCTACATAATGTTTAATTTAAAAAATCTTATATTGAGTAGAATATATCAAGATTTAATTTAATGCAACTTTGTAATTTGCACAGGCAATTTATTGAATGGGATAAGTTATTATACTACACGTACTTATTATCTAGTCCAGCTTCTATATAGTGCCAATTTATAAAGTGGATACAATTTTCAAGAAATATTCATTAATAATACAAGATTAACAATACAATTATCAATTGTATCAGTTGATATTACGCACGTGTTGTAGAGCTGTGTTCTGATTGGCCGATGGGTTTATCAAGTGACGCAGACTGTGAGAAGCATTTTCCTATAGAAGTGATTACAAGAGATTACATATCTGACAGTACTTCAGTAAGAGATGACAGAGCTAGACCTGTTACTATTAAGGTATAGGCAATACATACGTTAAGAAATACTTATTTACTTTTAACATTAGCTATATATGGTGATTTACATTTAACATTAGCTTTTAAAAATTTAATAATCGTTTTATTGAATTTACAGCGAGTTAATGAAATATCTGACTCGGACTCCAATCTGGGGACTTTTAAAAATATGATTGATTAATTACTTTGCCATTTTGCTTTGATAATATTGATTATAATTTTTGAAAGTTTTATTTATAAATATTATTTCTGTTAATTCCAGGTGAAGTTATCGTCGTTGAATCTTGACTATCATGCTCGTGATAAAATGATCAGACTCGCTGGTAGTCGGTATGATCACAGTACTGATACACTCACTATCGAAACAGACAGGTTTATGTTTGTAGCGTTATTTAAATTACATTACGCTTATAAAATGTAAAGATTATTTAGATGCTATGAAAAGTTGGATTTTTATGCTTGGTTGGAAATCTTTACATTCCCTGTCTATTTGTTGTGTCTGTCTGTCTGTCTTTCTGTCTCTCTGTCGGTATATCTCTCTGTCTGTATGTCTCTCTGCCTGTATATCTTTTTGTCTGTATGTCTCTCTGTCTGTTGGTCTTTTTGTCTGTCTGTCTGTTACTGGGAGTCATGTAATTGGACAGATAAGAGAAGCAGAATGTATTGAGAAACTGTGAGTAGACTATTTCATGATGAATACAAGTTTGCAAGCTATCGCATTTATTACATTACGCAATCAGTTACGAAATGATCTCACTCATCTATCTCACTCGTAGTTAAGCTTTTGTCAAGACTTCTTTTATAATTCATTGTTATTCAATTTGTTGATTTATATCATTATTTGATTTTACTATTAACTATATGTACAGTGTAGTGTATATTTTCGTATGTCATATAGATGTCCACTAAAAACGCAGAACTATGATCATGCTATTTATTTACTGGCAGCTTTATATAACGAGTCCTGGGTTAGTAGTTATTATATTCATGTCTCATGCATTATATCAGCTAGTTGTAAACTTTGTCAGAATTCATTACATTGTTACTGTTATCTAAATGTCTCAACATGTTTAGTTTGCATGTAGTAGCGATAATAAAAATTGTTATTTTCAGTAGTATAGATATTATATACAATACTGTGTAAATACAGTATGTATAAACAAGAGGCAGTCAAGTTTTTAAAAATAATTGTTCAAAAGTTCACTTCGTCATCCATCTTAGACTCCATGGGAAGCTGTAATCAAATTTTCGTGATCCTACTTTAATCGATTTCAGAGCCTTTGCTACTACTTAGACATTCCAAAAAGAACAAATATGTTAGATTTGTGCTGATGTGCCATTAAAATGCTATCTCACTCTTTTGCTTTAAATATATATTATTATTACTATGCTAGTTGTTCTTATAAGTTTAATTTTCACGGTTGCTTTAGAAAACTGAAAAGTGGGAGTCTGAGAAGTCGCTGGCTGATATGGAGAAATATTTCTGGGATTTGAATAAATCTAAATCTGTCATCACAGAAACTCTGAAAACCATGAAACAGGTAATCATTAAATTCTGTCTTCTCTTTCTTGTTCAGCAAGTAGCTTTTTAATTGACAATATCTTGTGAACTGGGTTTTTCACAAACCAAATCATGATCAAACACTGCTTATTAAGATTTCATTACAATGCAAATAGACTCTAGACTCTTATTTCAGTGTATTCAATCATTTTCAATGTCGCACAGGAATGAAATGATATGAAATAGCTTCTGGTTTATAATATTGATGTCTTTGACTATATCTGATAGTTTATGAGAATTTATTTAATCCTATTTCATCCTGTTGTATTATTATCTGTTAATAACTTGGACTTTTTATTGTAATGTAACGCTATCAGCAAGTAAATAAACTTGTGTTTTATCAGAAATCTGCAGAAACTAAAGAGACTGAAAAGATTCCCACAGTTGTTCAAACTCTTCCTGAAAGTGATGATGATATCGTGAAGATTTCTGCCGTTAAAGAATACTCAGCAGCTGTGACAGAACTCTTCAATGAAGAGGAAGACATTAAATCTTTAGATAGATATAAAAATACCGTCAAGAAACTGTTGCTTAATAACAGTGCGTCGACTTAAAATATGAAACTTTACTAAATAAAGTGTTTTTTTAATAAATTGTGAAGCAAAATAATGCGGTGTTATTACTAAGTTATATTTGTAGAAGTAAGTTTACGGAATGTAAGATTTCTTATATTTAAGATTTTAAATTTAATTCGATTGAATTAATGATAAAATTTAGAAATTCTATATATGTACTGAATCTACTGATTCTCCGCTTGAATTCTTAAATTAATTACATTAAATAATGCACTGTTTTTTATGACTCGATATCATAATTTAACATTATAAAAAAAGTTATGCATTTTATAACGTTTAGAAGAAAATTATGCATTGTAATTTAACATTATAAAAAAATTATGCATTTTTATAATCATGTGACTGCAATAACTCTTTATTCTTTATGAAGTCTTAACTGCTTGGTTGAATAATTACTTAGTCTATGATAATTTGAATAGATTTTATATTCTGAAAGATCATCCATTCCGACTAGATAAGGGTTAGAATTTGGGTTTTCACTGGAATTTATTAGAGTCAGAGTTTGTATTAGGGTAAACCACAAAAATGTCAGAAGGTTAACTTATGCGAAAAGTTAGTGCACAAAATTTTGTTGTATATGATAACTCGTTATACGAGCCATCATGGAAGTCTACTCAATAGACTGTAGAGTCTAGACGTTTTTTATTTTTTATGTTTGCCACATAGGAGATGAACATGGATTCCATAAGGTCTAGAGTCAGAGAGAGCAAATCGATATAATTCAAGATTGAAATCCATTGATTAATGACAGCTGCTCGCTAACATTAAGTTCTATTTTAAGACTATTGTTTAATTAATTTCTCAGTTGAATCATTTATTTGATTCTGCATTGGTAGTCTGCATAGAATATGAATGTTTTAGTTGTCCCTTGATGTATTATATATTAGGCAATATTGGCCTTTGTGACTAGACTTATAAAAGTGCGATTGTAGTTCATTTATTGGACATTAGAGAATAGTTTGAGCAGATTCTTTCATTTTAATCAATCAGAAGCAGAAAATGTGTCATTTGCATACAGATTTGCAGTTATACACTGTACAGTTTGCTGTTTTTGAATAAAACTAAAGGATGTTTTAACTTTAGCTTGATCCAAAGTGTGATTTAACTTACTTTTGTATCATTTTTGCTCATAATATATAAAGATGATTTACTTATAGTTGATAAACTACATAAAATGTAATATAAGCCAATGAACAGCATCATATTATTAATATCTTCTGTCCTTTCAGAAAGTATCTATCTAGATTCTCACAACTCGTACTCATTAATGAAATGAGACAACGCGGAGGTAAGCCTATTTCTAGTGAATAATCATGTTGGCTATTTTTTCTGCTGTTTCTTTGTCCTTGATTAATGAAGAACGAAAAGCACATGGGGCCTAAACCTTAGATATAGTGACCCATTGGCGGATCCAGGTTATTAGTAGGGGTAGGTATTGGGGGGGGGGGAGGGTGGCGACTATATGTTTCAGAATTTTAGCCGCCATCTCGAGCAAACCTCACGAACCATAGATTAAATTTGCATTGAATTTTTAGGCCAACTGAACTGACCTCATATCGTATTTTTTCAAATTGAAAGCTTTTACAATTTTGCATACTTTATAAGCTGTAATGATATATACAAAAAGCTTCACGTTTACAATGAATAAAATAATTGATAATCATATAGAGGTAGGGGGGGGGGGATCGTTTGCATCACTCCAGCAAACAAATTTGTTATTATTATTGCAAATTTGTTGGTTATTAGTTTAGTATCCTGCTCCAAGTATAAGCTTACAACCGATTGATTAATTTCAATCATATCATTGCAATTCATAGTTAATCAGTTTTTAGCGGCATTTTGAAAAATTTGTGAAACACTAGAGAATCAATGAACGTATCCGATTGATTCATATTTGATTTGCGCCTCTAGCGAGTATTTAAGAACTAGAAATCCGGCATTAAAATGATTTTGTATAAATCATAATATTTTTGCTATTATTTGAATACTTTACGCCATAAAACACGACTGATATACTTTTAATAATTATTTTACATAATATTTATTATTAATTAATTAATTGTTAACCTTTTATCATGTCTTACAAAGTTTTAGAGATTCGGAAAATGCTACCCTTTTAAAGGCAGCAAACTGTAGTTAAATATTCCGTGAGAGCTAAAATCTACGCTAAAGGGTGCAAAATACCGTAATGGTATGATGCAAGTTAGAAAAAATTTATGTGTGCGGCGTTTAATAACGCCGTTAAATTAAAAAATAAAACAAAAAATAAGAAATTCATAGAAAGAAATTTGTTGTTGGTCTTTAGTGATCGCCCAATAAAAATCACATTAGTTTTTATTAATGTTTTCGTCTTTCGCTATTATTTGTCTTTTCGCAATTGTTGTTGTATAGAACTGTCATATATTAGTTTTATATATAATAAATCAGAATTTAATTACATTTCGTAAAATAACTGAAGATTATTGTCGGAAAACTAGAGAATCAATAAAAGGGCAACTAATAAAAATCACGTATGTAATTGCTGCAATAATTATTTTGCGGCACTAGTGACTATTTAAGAACTAAAAACGCGATATTAAATTAAATTTTTATAAAAACATTATTTTACTATTTTTTAACTACTTTATGCTATTAAAGATGATTAATATACTTCAAGTAATTATTAATATTAACATTTATTATTATTTCTTAACAGTTTCAATCTTCTATTATATTTTATTAATGTTTAAATGGTTCGCCCAATACTACCCATTTAAAGGCAGCAAGTTGTAGTTAAATAAACTGTGAATGCAAAACTCTATGCTAAAGGGTGCAAAATACCGTAATGGTATGATGCAAGTTAGAAAAAATTTATGTGTGCGGCGTTTAATAACGCCGT
>JAQIXG010001945.1:0-19426 GCA_034700105.1 Oconnorella tubifera | reverse complement strand
CCCAGGAGATTTATTTAACTTTATTTTATCAACACATTTACTAATATTTTCAACAGTAATTAAAATTTCATCTTTTTCTAAAGCGTTGATTTCTTAAATCGTCCAAATATATCCATCTGGTGAATGGATTTAATAAAGATATTTATTTATATTCATAATACAATTATGACATAATCGTATTAATCTAAAGTTAGTTTAACCGTCATTCGCCAGGTTTTATTCATTTGTTCCAAAAGTATTTTTATATTATTACAATTACACGCTATAGTGTAATCGTTGCGCACGATTTTTTTAGGTTATCACTCAATTTTTGATCTCCGCATATGTATAAACACAGCAAATATTTGTTTCTAACTCTTCAATTATTTCTTGTATCAAATATTTTTTTAAATCTAAATCACAAGGGGGTTGTTATAACTCTCACACTTACTCCTTGGCTTGTCACAGATGTAGATGTCTTGATGGTTGGTAAAATGATAACAGTTTATAGAATAAAATCTATTTCAAGATTTTCGCAGTAATACATTTTCAGTATTCACTAAAAAATATTGGGGGGGGGGGGTGGTAATAACAAAATGCCCCCTCCCCTTACTAGACATCTGCAGTTGCCCTACTGTGACAATAACCTAGTTAGAATCAATAAACCCCACCAGAAATTAATGTTAAGAACGTTATTATGTTTGTTGCTGCGCAGTGGAAGCTTCAATTATTTTTAGTCATTAACTTTTAAAATTCTTTTAACGTCTGCAATTATTTCTTATATAGGCCTAAAGTCTAAATACAATAAATTTTAAAAATCATCAGTCAGATATAAGTTTATTTAATGAAGTATTTCATAAGAACTGTTTTTTAAATAATATATAACTAAATAATATACGCGTATACAATTGACGATACAAACTTGCAAATATATTTAAGAAAATAACTCTCATCATTAGTCAATTCAAGTGAAAAGTTTACATTTTTTAATATTAGGGTTTTCTAATGCTTAAAAAACTATAGAACTAATAATTATTTCCATAAAATAAGCAAACTTTAAACAGCTTAGTTACAATTTCAAATCCAACTTAAAACAACAATGGAAGACACATCGTTGAAAGAACCAGACAGAAATCAGGAACTGATCGAAGCGTTTGTTTCTCTCGAACAAAACTTGTCCGAGCACATCAAGATTCTGAAGGAAAGCGTCCAGGACTTGATCCAGCATCAGTCAATGATGCAGGAAGTCAGTCAACAAGAGACGGAGCAGTCAATGAACTTACAAATTGCCATGAACGTCACGATGGATGACGATAATGAAGTTCTTCGATCAGATAAAGTACATTTACTCTTCTATGTTAAATAGCGTGTAATGTTTTAATTCAATAATGCGTGTACTTTTTAATTGATTGATTGTTGATATATGTTTGATGGATCGATTGATTATGTTGACAATGGGACACACATTGATTGATTGATTATTAGTTTAGGATTCATACACTTATTGATTATGGCAGTGAAAAACGAAATGAATCAATTAGGACTAATTACTCAATAACGTAATTAATCAGTTAATTAACTGATTTAATATGATCGAGCTTTTTTTCATGTGTTAACCAATTAAATAAATTAATTACTCAATAACTTAATTAATGAACTATACATGATTTAAATTGATCGCGTTTTCTCAGGTGACTATATTTACGAGAATAATTTTCATCAAAGTCGGCGAAATCGATACACTAAGAGATCGATACGCTGCTGACGTCATAGTCCAAAATAAATGGCGGGAACCGGCGATGGACGGAAATTTAGAACTGGTACGATTTTATTTTTAGATATTTTATACTATAGGCTTAAAACAAATAATCTTAGGATTAGGAACAGGGTTAATATTAGAGCTTAGAATTCCCCTAGGATTGAGGTTATTAAAGTTGTACGGTTTATTATTAGGGTTAGGGTTAAGAATAGGAATTAAATCATCTATCTATTAATTACATTAATTATCAACTGTTTTTAAAGCTATTTTTATTTTTTTATTCGTATACTGTACTTCTAACGCACCACACGTTGTCATTTTATTGTACATTTTTATTTTAGAGAGTATACAGCATTTACTTACATAATATACAGTATTTATAAGTATATAGAAAATTATTTGCAGCAAAACGAAGAGATAGATTGGACCAGGTATTGGAATCCTAAAATCTTCATAGAAAATATTTATGGAGAGGCGAAGGAATCGATACATTGTTATGTTTCATTCGACTCTCAGGGACTTGCAACTGTCATTGAGAAACGTAGAGTCAGTGGAACTTTCTTTGAGTTCATGGAACTGAATCAGTTCCCGTTTGATACACAGGTAGAGTATTAGAACTGAATTAGTTCTATTTTTGATACTGAGATAAATTAAAAAGTTGTAGAAGTGAATTAATTTATTCTGAAATGCAAATACAGTAATGGAACTTATAATTAGTTGTATATTTACATACATTGAAACTGAACGAGTTCCAGTAACAGAACTTTTTAGTGATTTAAGTCGAATAGTGAACTGAGAACTTTCCTTTCCATTGAGTAATAGAACCGAACCATACCTTTAATAGGCATGTAAATATATTTAATTTGATGCTAATTTAAGCAGATAATTCAGATTAAAAATGTGATTATATGCTGCAAAAGATCAGCAGCAAAGAGAATTTAGCATCATTATCGATTTTAACATTAGAATTTTGTTATCTAATTAATATGTTGCTGTATGATGTATATTATAATTAATAATTAATTGTCTCACTTTTTTCCAATGATTGTTAGCAGCAATAGTACACCTTCATAATAATTATCATCTAAATCGATGATTATTAAATCGATATTCTTAATTACAATCGCTCTTAACAAAATATCGATTTAAATATTTCGTCAGTAAACTACAAACAGGCTAAATGAAACTATAGAAATATTTATACACTCCAATAATAACAACTAGGCCTACTTGTAATACCCAGCGGCGACAACTTTACATCAGAGGAGGGTTAAAATCAGTAAAAAATATGATCTAAATTAATCTTTAGAAAGATCACGGATCAAAATAATGCTACAATGATGTCTTCAGACAAAAAAGTTATACATTAAAAGTTGCTCGACATATTTCGTGAGAGGAAATATTTTATTCATTCCCCCCCCCCCACAGCCCCCTCCCTTCTTTTTATTTTGTTACATAGCACTATTAAGGTAATTCCTACGTGATGAAGCCTTTATTTATTATTTAGCAATAGAGAATATAATGCCCAAGAGACTTATAAATATTATCTGTATTATTATTAGTCAGCAGCAAGTCTTTAATTATAGCCTAATGATTCTTATTATCACGCAAACTATAGGCTGCAATTTCATTTGTAAACGAATTCTTTATAGAGGCTTATTGATAAATTTTATTTTATTTTATAGACTAGTAATGGTATATATATATTTTTTTAACAGGTTGACACCTTTATTTCAAAATATCAAAGTTAGCATAACAATTAGATAATAACAATAAGAGTTGAGCAAATTAAAAGAATGAGCTGACACAGACATATAGGCTTATAGCAAGGGAATTTGGAAAATTGAAATTTTTATGCAAATAATAATGTTAACTCTAATCCTATATCGAACATAATGATGATTAACCCTAATGTGGGCTGTTTTTATAAATATTACTTGATTAAATAAAAGTCTATATGACAGGACTTGAGTGTGACTGTGACGTCAAGTCGTGACGCGTCTGAGTTACATTTCATTGAGGACGAATTTGAAAGGTCTGGTATAAACAGCGACTCGTTCGTCAACGAACAAGAATGGAAACTTTACACGTACTACTAGTTGCTTCTTAAGTTTTAAATTAAGCGCAATAAATATGTCAATGTCACATAACCACTGAATTGAGCACCTTGAAAAAGGGTGCAACAATTTATTTTATGATTCTATAGTTCATCGAAGAAATAAATAAGTTATTTTTTTCCTTTCTTATGTAGATAAAATCAATGAGAGATCTCGAAAAGTTATTTTTTAAATTTCCGTAAGAGTCAAATGTTTACTCGCCACTTAGATTTTGTTCACAAAGCGCCAGCAAATAGTCTTCTTGTGTTGATGCGACTTTAAATTTACTTCAAATTAACATACAGGCTACAGTATACGGGTTTATTGTTTTATGCCGATGTGACATTAACTATCTAAATACGATTTATTTGACATCTAAAGATATGCATCAATATTTGAAATAAAAAACAATTGTAGCACTGATCTAAGTGATTTTTGTGCTGATGTGACATTAACTACCAAAAAACTGTTAATCTATTTTACGTCTAAAGCTACATTCACACCTGGCAGAAGACAGTGACTGAAGAGTTTCACGAGGGTAAAAAATGTCGCTCAACTTTCTCTGCCGCGTGTAAAGCCTCGCGTAGACCTGGTTTTTTTGTCTGGAACATTTTTGTCGTTATGGTAAACCTTATTATTTTTATTTCAATATTAATAGAATATAATTATCTTAAACCATGGCGGCGGTTTAGGCATTAGGCGGTCATAGGCTGTAGCCTAGAATAATCCAAATTGTATCAGGTCATTTTTTAATTGATTTCTTGCTGACGTGTATAAAACTTAACACAGAAACTGATTACTGATGATTCCTTAATGGATCATACTGTAGGCCATAAATACTTAATTACTACCTTTTATGTGCTGTAATGAAACATAAATCAGTCTATATTAATTACTGCTGACGATGTTCTATTTGGAGGCATTTTCTTGTTTAGTTTCTCATCTGTAGTTTGGCTTTTGGTACCTTTTCTGTTTTACCGACATTACCACAAAATCGTCTGCAGTTGACATTCATCCTACTACTAACTACAGTCTCATTCAAATTTGTGGCCAATCAGAGCTTACCTACCATTTCTTATCTCACTTATCTGGTTTGTTCTTGCAGAAATCAAGGCCTAGAAACTATACTTTTTTTTAATTATGTAAATTAAATTATACTAATTTCACTAATATAACTAATTAGTGACTTCAGCTTTAAATAAAGTGTCAAAATCTTTTTGCTGGATACCCTGACAAATTGGCCCCTTCAATTTCATTTAATAGCCCTAACCCTAACTTATCATAAACTGAACCCTAACCCTAACTTGAATATTAACCATATCTTGAATTGTAACCCCTACCTTAACTCGAAGAATTACTAATCGGGGCCGATTTGTCGGGGCCGTTTTGATTGGTCACCCTTTTGCTTATATATGATATATACATTCTTCTACATATATACTTGTATATACCATGTTCTATAAGTATATATACAAAGTATTATAGTCTTAATATAATGTTTTTAATTATATAGGACAAGTATATCCTAGGGTCCATGTGTATTCTATGTACTATTTGTGTATGGCACGCCATCATGCCATTAATTATCACAGACAATGGAACAAACATATCACAAACAGCTGACCTTATTGCACTCGTAGTCCTGGGTGGAATATATGTAGGATTCCATGTGGGTTTTGTTATCATCGTCAGTTCCATGGTATGGAATAAATTTGTATGGAATATATACTAGTATCCACTCAAAATAAGAGAAAAAAGAAATAATGTTTTAATGATCTATCAATCTATCATAAATAATTCTGTAATGATCTATCAATCTATCATAAATAATTCTGATTAGAAAATATTTTCAGTATTAATATCAAAAATCAATTAATTTCCGATGGGGGGGGGGCTGTTACCCTCAAATAATCCCCCCCCTGACCTGACTATCTCACTGCAACTTTAAGATTGATATTTTTATTTAACTGCATGTAGAAGATTTTGTTGTTTTGTAGCAAAAATGGAAATCAAGAAATGACGACAGCTTTATGGGACATTTTAATGAGGTATTTATTGTGTCATTTTTAAGATAAATAATTTCTCGTCATCCGCTAAGCATAAGCGAAATATCTCTAATATTATTTTTTTATTCGTTTCATACAAGATATGATATAAAGTACATGAAGGTCTGTATGAAACGGAGGCATCACTGAAATGACTAATGCGTTTGATCCAAAAACAGCGTCCTATGATAACCGGATGAGTTAAGCGCTTACATGGCATTGCCGATGACTAACCATCACTAGGAGTCGAATCCGAGACATTCATGTTCTGAGTTTGACATCCTAACCACTTGGCCAATGAATTTTACTAGTTACTAAATATTGTAATATTTTTTGAATTTTTTTTTTCAATAGATCCAGCATGATATAGAAAGCGGACCGGGGGCCGGCGCCCTGGGCCGACATAATAATAAAACGGATCATAGGGGGCAGAGGGATGTCACTCAGATAGCAACAAATCAAACCAATTTGGCCTCCTGGCAGTGAGGGTCGATTTACCCCCGCATAAAATTTAAAATATTTGCAGTGTTTTTTAATATAGCTTTTTAACTAAATATTTTTCTCAATATAGCAACATTATTTAACGTTTAACTCGATATTTCTTTTAATAATTCTCTTATTTTATATTTAAATGTAAATATTCAGTTCTATAATATAATTTTTATAATGAATTTAATTCTAGAAGTACTTATATAATTTATCGAATATTTTCATCATTAAAATACAATAAATCCAAAAAATGTTAGTTTTAAAGACAATCATTTTCATTCATCAGTTTTAAAGATCAATAACAATTGATACCACAACATAACATCTATCAATCCATCAGTACAATATCTAGCATCACATAATAGGCCTACTAAACGCATCAAAATCACATTTCTATATAATCAAACTCAAACAAAACGCACACCGTTTATTATACTGAAAAATTATATAAATGCTTTGTTCGCCTAATGTATTTCTCAGTTAAGACAGATTCTTGTATGTATCATTGAGGTATGTATCATTGAGGTGTGGTTTTTAACAAGCTCCGCCCATTTTTTAAAATCATTTGTTCAATTCAATATGTATATAACATTAGGTTAACTTTAACCCTAACCGTATCTCTAAGGTTAACACTAGCCCTACCTCTACCTCTAATAATACTAGACTTAAATAATGCTGAAATAGAGTGTAGTCTAATACTAAAGAGTGCAGAGTAGTCTAGTTGTAACACTTACACAGCAGTTAAATTCTAACATTTTTATGTTAATGTCACATCAGCACAAATGAGTGCTGCAAATAATTACTTATATAATAGAGATATACAAAGATCACAAAACAAAGTCAATATATGATGTCAATGTTGTAAGCTATGCGTATAGAAACCAAGTGATGAGCGAACAGAAACCAAGTGATGAGTGAACAGAAACCAAGTGATGAGTGAACAGAGTCCAAATGATGAGTGAACACTTTACAACAGTCCCCTAAATGCTCTTCCTTTAAAATGATCAATTCATATTTTACCTATGGAATCATTCCCAAGGGATCCTTCATCAAAATTATACAATAAAAATTAGTCTCTTTTCTATATACATGATAATGTAGGCAATTAGTCATTTTAAATTATAAATATTTACTTAATAAATGAGTTACAAAAAACTAGGGTTAGGGTTATTGCAAATATTTTCTAGCTCAGTTATTTTTAAAATATTAGCAATAACCCTAACCCTAAAACAAATGAGGAAATATAACAGAAAAAGTTTTAACAAAAATAAATATCGAAACTCAGAACAAAAATAGAAATTGAATAATTAGAAATATATAGAAAATGGAATGTAATAGAATATTATATAGAATATAAAATAGAATCTTAATCTCAATAAATAGAATCTCAATAGAATAGAATCTCAATAGAATAGAATCTCAATAGAATCTCAATAAATAGAATCTCAATAAATAGAATCTTTAGTTTTAGATTTAATATAAATCAGATCTAAGTAGAAATATATATAAAATTCTGCACAGAAAATAATAGATTATACAAAAGAAAATACCTTTTTAAAGCGATATAAATAATGTATATGTTGAGCTAAATAATGAAAACAAAACTACCTTTATAAAGTAATATCAGTGTGGTATATAATATAAACATTTCAATTAAATGTTACAAAATTAATACAAACAATTTTACAACAGTATTTACAAGAGATTTTTCCCCCTAATTAAAACTAATTAATTTGTATAATCAAGTATAATTAATCATTATCACCATCATCATCATCATCATCGTCATCATAATCATCATTTTTTCATTCATTCTTAACAATATATTTTGATATTAAATGACACTCTCAAAACCTATAAATAAACATTAGCAATAATATCATGATTAATAATCAACTCATATAAAACATTTCAATATATTTATTCATAATTTACTCAATAAATAAGCTAAGAATCTATGAAAGGGGTGGGGCCTGGTATGCCCTAACTATCCCCCCCACCCAGCTGTATTTCAAATACAATTTTTTTATACACAATATAGAGTGAAATTATTAATTATTTAAATATGACATAATAAACTACCCCCCTCCCCATAAAAAATATATTGAAGAGAGGGGATTTCCTTTTATTTGTACCCCTCTACAAATTTTACTTTCAATAAAAATTTAAAACAACTCAGATTCATTTTTGCTATAAAATTTAAAAATAAACTTTTTCTGAAGGGGGACTGCCTACCTCCCCCCCCCACCTGGCTTCCTAATTATATATCACTGAATAATTAACGTGCCTTTAAAATCTAATTACAATTCATTCTAATTAAATTCTAAATAATTCTATTTAGAAATCGGTGCATTAATATTTTTTGTACACAATATAGAGCAAAATTATTAATTGTTTAATTACGGTAAAATGTACCCCCCCCCTCTCCCCATTTATAAGAATTAAAAATGGGGAGATAGATCATTAATAATAATATTTATTTATATAATTCCAACTAATTCTATTTTATTGAATGCCGCTCTTTTCAAACTTTTGTCCCTCCGCGTCATTCACTGAATGTTGTGTCGTTGTCACATCTGCTACGACATTACTAGACACTGAATATGACACGACGCGTTTTTGTGACAGAAGCGCGTCATTCTCGCTGCTGTGCCATATGCCATAACCAAAGTATATAAACAAACCTGTGTATAAACAAATATAAACACATGTAAATATATTATTACGTAAATAAACAGTATATAGAGAAATAATATGTTACAAGTTCTGTTAATCAGAAGCATTAATCAATTCAGTTGTATGAAACAATGTATTTCTTTCATATAAGCCTTCATGAATATGATCTAAAATTCTATTTTGTGAAAAAATGACCCTGGACAAATATCCCTGGACAAAATTTCCCTGGACAAAATGACCCTGGACAAAATGACCCTGGACAAAATGACCCTGGACAAAATGTCGTGGACACAATGTCTCTGAACGAAATGCCCTGGACAAAATGTCCCTGAATTATTTCCACAAAATATCGGTTATTGTTTGGGTTAAGGTTATGGTTTAGGGTTCAGTTTAAGGTTTTACATACCTTTTGTCCTAGACAACTATATATACTGTGTATAAAATGATTTAATTGCTGTTATTATTATACATATCTAGTATTAGTATAGAAATGATCTAATAATACCAACTGTAAATAGATAAATAGACAGTGCATCACATAAATATTGGAAAATTTCATAAAAAGCTAATAATAAACTCTCAAACTGAGAGACACCTTTTATTGTAAACATATTTATGAATATAAACATAAACTATAACAAACGAACCGTGACTGAGTACTATATATAAACATTTCATATTACGTCAACCCCCTCCCTCAGTCCCTCCCCCACCCCCACACCCTCCCCCCTTTTAATAATTAACTTATACAAACTAATTAAAAATTCAGAATGTAATATTTCATCCTTGAATAATTACTGCAATTAGATTTAATACAAATATTCCTTACATGCTTCTTTGTTTGTTTGTCTGTTTGCTGTTTAGGCTTTGGAGAAGGGTACATCAAAACGAAATATCAAAATATCATATGAAATTATAATACTGTAGCTTTTTATTTCAAAGTTGCCTGCTTGAAGCAATTGATTAATGTCACATCAGCACAGAAATTCTCAACATCAATGGCATTACAAGTAAATATGTATCGTCAAATATAAACAAAGAGATAAAACTGACCAATGACAATCCAGATAACAAGTCTTGCCCATGTGTACTTGTTTAATTGGATCATCATTCCAATGTTTAGCATCATACTGAGGGCTGGAAGGAGGGGGGCGAGAGGGACCTACAAGATTGGAAGAAGGGTACACCAATTAGCTTGGGAGAAGGTTATGTCAATAAGATTGGGAGAAGGGTACAATTATTAGCTTGGGAGAAGGGTACACCAGTAAAGTAAAGAGTAGGCTTAGGAGAAGGGTACACGAGTAAATTGAAGGCTAATAAGAAGGGTACATTTGCTAGAAAGATTTTGACATTTAATGACAAAAATAAGATTCAGTTAAGGTCATTCTTTTTATTATCACAAGGATTCAAACCCAATACCTCTAGATTAAACAGACGACTTAAACCAATGCACCAAAATGGTCATGATAAGCTTTGACATTAAGTCACACAAGTTCAAATAAATCCACATAAATTTATTTCAACTTGTCATTTTGAATCAAGTTAAATTTATAAAATTTAAATCACATTATTTCAAATTTGATCGTTTCAGATCATGCCAATTACCTGAAAAGTGAGAAAGCTACGATTCTGTTCATGTGCCAGAAGCAACAAGAACGACATAATTAACCCCAGACAAATCACCACCAACAACACGATGCTCCACCACACCCCGTCACTCAAGTACTGAGTCCCCTTCAACACCAACAACCAGAACGCTACCAAAAACACCGTCAGCGCCGTAACCGACACGATACTAGCATCACCTGGTGGCAGAGAATTCAAAAAAGGAAGCGACAGCAACTGCTTCTTAAGTTTTCCGATGTCGTCATGACTTTGTGACCCTTTCATTAGTTTTGATTGATCCCCCGACGTCGATTCAGCGATACTGCCATCAACCGATATCGAGTCTTCATTCAGAGACGGGTTAGATGCGTCGGGTTTGAGTTGAAACTGACATTTACTTACCGGCTGATAATGAAGGACGATTATACAAGCGGCGACAATCGTGAATCCTAAGAGGGTGCCGATTGAAAGAAGCTCAACAAGAACGTCAAGATCAACAAAGAAAGCGATAAAGCCAGCCAGTAGACCAAAGATAACGATGGACAAAAGTGGCGTCTGGGTTTTTGAGTTAACGTAAGAAAAAGGACGAAAGAAGAGACCATCAGCTGCCATGGCGTACACAGACCTCGGCATTGAGAAGAGTGATCCAAGTAGAGAGGTAGAGATGCCAACAAGGGCGCCTATTGCGATGACGTACTTGGCCCAGTTCAGTCCGTGCTGCTCAAACGCGTGAGGGAATGGTGCGGCGATGTCGACGTAGTTATACGGCATCATGAGACTCAGCGTCGCGGCGCATCCTATGTACAACACGCTAGCGATAAAGACGGACAACCCGGTGGCAATCGGTATCGTTCTCTCTGGGTTCTTTGCTTCCTCTCCAGCAATGGCAATGCCTTCAAAGCCGATATACGCATAGAAACAAGATCCTGCCCCGGCAATTACACCGGAGAAACCGTACGGTAGGAAGTTTGACCAGTTTCTAGTGTCGGCAAGATAGAAGCCGAGTCCAATGATGAGGATCAATATCGTTATGTTGATAACTGTCAGCACGCTATTAAACGTCGTCGAAATTTTAGCTCCCGCTGAGATAAAAACAACAACAACGATGACAGAAAGCAAAGCGATAAAGTCAGGATAATGACTAAGCCATGGGATGTTTATTGAACCAACGCGTTCAATTGTCCCATTTTGGATTGCTCCTCCAAAGAGAGCATCAAAAGATCCACTCCATGCACGGGCAACTGAAGCAGCACCAATCATCCCCTCCAGGATCATACTCCACCCGACAATGAAAGCCAAGAACTCACCGATAGCTACGTACGTGTAAGTGTAAGATGATCCGGCTTTTGGAACACGGGCACCAAATTCAGCGTAGCAGAGAGCAGAGAGAACAGCGGCAACTGCGGCAAGAAGGTAGGAGAGGATGATGCCAGGACCGGCAATGTCTCTGAGGACGGTACCAGTGATGACGAAGATGCCAGCGCCTACCATGTGACCGACGCCGAAGAGCACGAGGTCGAAGAGATTGAGGCAGCGCTTGAGAGGGGTCTCTAAGATATCAGAGGAGAGGTTCTTCTTCCGATTCATTTTAGACAGGAGGGACATTACGCTGGATGACATTATAAAGTTTGGGTTGGGGGGGGGGGGGTTAGAATTTATGTGTTAGGGGAAGATTCAAGCTGGCGGGTTAGGGAAGAGGATTAATTTTTAATTTCGGAGGAAATTAAAGTTTGTAGGTTAGGGGGGGATTAGAGGTTGTGAGATAGGGAGGGATTAGAGTTTGGTTTTGGGGGTGAGTTTACTTAATTAGGATTGAAATGTTTCTTTGAAAATTATTTATTTATTTATTTGAGAATTTATTTGTTTAATATCTTATAAATTTTTATCAAAACTGAGATCTTTGTCTAGACTTTTAGTGATTAAAACCTGGATACAAAATTGTCTGTAAATTAGTATTTTTGTATTTAAATATAAAAACTAAGAAACAAACAATGTTATGAATAATTAATACACAGCATATGGCGCTTATAAATCATTCTAAATGTTAAATGTCACTGTTTATTATCACTACCTACCAATAAATGAAATTAAAATCTAATAAATTAATTATCAGAGATAATTAATATTAGATTATAATTATCATTAATTATCTTCTACGTCAAATGACAATTAAAAAAATTACTAAATTATTATTAGCATTAGGCCTATTAGATCTAGGCCTAAAGGCTAATGATTTGATTCTACGGATGCTTGACACAGATAATATCTATCAGCCAATCAAATCGAGCTTATTTATGTCGTAATTAGATACGTCAAAATCTTCAAATTTCAACTTTGATTTTAAATCTTGAGCTGCCAAATATACTTTTCATACTTTACTAAATCATGCCTTTATTACTTAATTAGACTATTAAATGACAACTTTGAATTTTAACTTAAAATTTAACTTAATTCCTTTATTTGACTCATTAATGATGCGTTTTGTAGCCACGCCCACACACACCATTTTTGCTTGTTTTATCGCTTTTTGTTGTAAAATAAATAAAATAAATAAATTAGGTAATTGTAATTAGGATTAATTGTACTTAGTATTCATTAGTTTAATTCATTAATATTATGTCAATTTTTTTATTTTTAATTGTAATTTTGAACGTATTTGACAGTATAATGCGTGAATGCAGTGCACCTGCATGAATAACGACCCGGCTAAAAATATTGTTTCTGCATCCACTAAATGTTAACTCAAGAATGTGGTTTAATTAATTTTATATTTACGTATGACCAGTCATTCTTTTACTGATCCTTGATTGATGCTTTTCGTCGAGTTGACTTTATACGTTTTTACGAATAATGCAATATATAATATTTACTATTTAAATGATTTTTAATTCAGATCAGACTACGTCACTCTTAATATGGACAACCGCTATTCACAAAACTTTGTCCAAGCTTCTAACCAACAATACGGCCAACCTTCTCCCGTGGCGGGCGGGGCCTATTCCAGCAACCAATCGGGTGCCTCTGATCTAATCAGCTACCCCCATCAGTCCTCCTACCCATCAAAACCTAACTCAGACTATTATTCCGCCTCCACCAGCCACTTCCCCCCCGCCGCTCCCCCACCCGTGCAATATGGAGCATATGGAGCCCGCCTCCCAAACCCTGAACCCCCTCATTTCACCCCCCAGGCCCCAAACTATCACCCCGCTCCCCCTAACTTTTCCCACCACAGCAGATTTAACCCCGAAACCTCCAACGTTCGCTACTCTACTAAAATCCCCCTCCTGACCGCCCCCGCTGGCCCTCGTCTCAGCCAAATGGTGGGGCCCCTCTCCTCCAAGATGCCCCTCCCCCCTGTCCCCCCCGCGCCTAAAATCAGAACCTACGCCAGCGAGTTAAAGAACAAGTACCAGCCATTTGAGAAGTTGAACTGGAAGCGCTGCCAGGGTCCAATTGTTGAGGCGCGACTGCTTACTAAAGGTAGGAATGTCGGCGCCATTATCGGTAAAAGTGGTGTCAACTTCAAGCGTCTCAAACAAGAGTACAGCCCACTCTTGAACCTTAACGTCACAAGAGATCGAAGTCTACCAGAGTCTATACTAAGCATCATAGGTGACTTGGGTCTAGTCAGTGAATGTCTACTGGATGTTATTCCATACACGGAATGTATAGAAGACAGAGCAGAAGAATCAGACGTGAGACTGCTTGTCCATCAGAGTCAGACTGGTGCCATCATTGGCAAGAGTGGACAGAGACTCAGAGACCTCCGCGAGTCTCACTGCGTCGGCATAATTGTCCACCGCATCTCATGTCCACAATCCACGGACAGGATAGTCAACATCCGAGGGAGACTACTTTCCGTCGTTAATTGCATCGCGGACATTTTGGAAATCATCGAACCGTTCCCACCGACTGGTGATAACTTCCCGTATGACCCGGAAAACTGTGACGAGAATACGTATTCGGAATACGGAGGATACAGTATCAATGAGATGCCATCTACTGATCCAGCAGATGCTGAGGAGGGGATCAAGTTTGCGAGGATTGATAGAAGGACAATGAAGGTGAGCATCGCAAAGAGATTCTTTTCAGCGGTGCTGGGACACCGGGGGAATCTTCTACAGGACTTGAAGAATGAGAGTCAGGCAAGTGTGAGGATAGATCAGTTGCCGGCAGGATCGACGGTAAGGACTTTGACGGTGGTGGGCACGGAGGAACAGATGGTGGTGGCTCAGTTCTTACTGCAGATGAAGTGGGTTATGATTTAGTGTTTAGTATATTTTTAGTTAAGGGTCATTAGAGAAGTGGTTAGAGAGCTGAATGGGATGAGATAGGTACAGGTTTGAATCCCGGAGAGATTTTGGTAATTGTTGCACCCTTTAGTAAGACGTTTAAGTTGGTTATGTCTAAGACATGTATAATACGGTAATCCATACGTTAAACTTAACCTTATTGAGTTTATATTATTGTTTATTATTTAAAGTTTGCGGTGTAGTATAAATATAATAATGTAAGTTTAGTTTTTTGCAATGTGTTTGTATCGATAAATTGATTTAATATTTAACTCGGTGATTCTAACTTGAATTACTGCTTATTTTTTATAATTTATCTAATTCTTTCTATCAACTTTTTTTGTCAAACTTTATTATTATTATATATTTATTTTTTTTAAATTTATGACTTTTATACATTATTTTTTCTCGCTGTTCTGCTAGATACACCAGCGCGCTGTGCAACAGAGCGTCCGGTGAAGAGATCGAAGAGAACCCTAGATCTAGTAAGAGAGACAGACCCGTTCCTGAGTGGATGACTGAAGAGATACTCAAGAACAAGGCCATCGCGAGGAAGATGCAGCATTCATGGAATATGGGCAGGAACGCTAACAAGAAAGCTAATGAGGCGGCGTATAAGGCTTATAGGGTTCAGGTTGGTGTTAACGATTTTATTTAGTAGTTGGAATTTAGCATTTAATATTTGAATAATGTTATAGATTTATGGTTTTTATCTCTCTGTCTGTCTAAAAATTACTGCTTTACTGTCTGTCTATCTATTAATCCCTGCCTGACTGTCTGTGTGTTTATCAACACTGTCTGTCTATCATTAACTCTGTCTGTCTATTAACACTGTCTGTCTATCAATAACTCCGTCTGTCTGTCTATCAATAACTCCGTCTGTCTGTCAATCAATCCTTGTCTGTCAATCTGTCTGTCTATTAGCCCCTCTATCTATCTGTCTGTCTGTTTGTCTGTTCTATAGATCCGTCTAGTCACCCGACTAACAAAGGCAGCTAAAAGTAAGTGGGAGAGAGAGCACGGCATTGTAGATGAGAAGAAAGTAGAAAAACAACGGCTCAGACAAGAGGCCATCGCGGCTAAACAAGCAGCCGCAGCCAACGCTGAGGGGGGGGAGGGTGTGATAGAGGGAGGGGAGGGGAAGAAAGAAGAAGAAGATAATGATACGTCAGATGCTTCAATTGGTTCCGATGATGAGTGATTTTATATTTGACTGAAAGTTGATGAATAGGAAAGGGGGGGGGGAGGAGTGGTGATTTTTAGGGGGGGAGGAAGGGGGGGCTGACTGGTTAAAATGTAAGGGAGTAGTTTGAGTGGTTTGGATATTTTTGGGGATAATAAATGAGTGATAATTATGGATTGAGATAATATGTAAGAACTTGGATAAGAGTTAGACTGCTATCATTTAAGTGTTGACATTATATTGTTTCATCTGTGCTGATGTGACGTTAAATTATAAACAAACAAATAAAAATCAATAGTTGCATCATTTCTAATTGGTATAGCGCTTTTTTGTGCTGATGTGATGTTAAGGGACAAACAAAATGCTATTAGTATAAATGAAATATTACTAATTTGCAGCTATGTAAATATTATGAAATAAAGTTTAGAATAATAATTGAATTATGATCAATATGCTTAAAAAATCGACCCCTCCCCCCCTGAGGGATGATTGTAGCCCTGATTATGCTTTATTACTGACTGAATTTTGTTTGTTTTGTTCAATTCTATTTTAACTAGATAAACTTTTAGTTAATAAATAATAGAAATAATTCTATTTTGAGCACTAATTTGTTTAAATTATATAAATGTCAAAAAGCTATTTGTTATTATTATTTATAAGAAACTATTTGTGCTGATGTGACGTTAAGTAGTAAAACAAATTTGAGATGAATTAGTGAGTTGTGCTTCATTTATGGTGGAGTGGTTAGAATGATTGACTTGGATCAAGGAGGTTTTGGCTTCAAAACTTGTGACTAAGTGGTTAGAATGTTGGACTAGGAGCTGTAAAGTTCTAGATTTGAATCTTTGTAATATTTCACTGACTTGCTGCATCCTGTAGTTCCCGCACCCATGAGTTGCTACTTGTAGCACGACTTGTATTGCATTGATGTGTAGGAAACTTTACTGTAAGATAATTATGTATAACTTCTGTTATTGTTAAAAAGACAGTAAAAATTTGTGCTTGTTAATTTTGTTTAAACTTTTAAATAATAAAACTTAATTTCTGCAGTACATAAACTATAATAACAAATTACAAAATAAACTGCTGCGTAAAATTGCTTGAAGTAAAGGATTACCCCCATTAAAAAGTGCTGCTCAAAAAGTGTGCATTAACTAACAGTTTAGCTTAATAGTATCACATTATAGTCGAATAACTTACCAAAATAGGAATTTATATAAATATTTATAAATAAAAAAACAAATAATTATAATCTCTTATAAATTCTATCACAAATAGTTTTATTGTTTTTAACGCGATTCTTTTCATCAATAATGGAGGAAATTTAAAGTTTTATTTTATTTTTTAATTCAATAAATTGAGACTTGCCTAAGAAGGGATTCAGTCATTCTACTCAAATATGAATTAAAGAAAATATTTTGTGTAATTATACGAAGAGTACATGACGTTATAATATAATAATCGTAATATAAGTAGTATTAAGTATAATATTTTACACGTTATTTAATAATTAATTATATTAATTAATTCATTATTGTAGTAAATCGCGCCGTAATTTAAGTGCATTATTTTTTCCCCATTGTGCGTATTAATCTAGATATTATGTCTTAGTTTTCCGAATATATTTTTATATTTCATGTGTTTAGGCCTACTGCAAAGAATTAAGTGAAACAGTAACTTTATGTTCCGGGTTTGAGTCAAAGTAGCCGAGCAATACTTCTCTTACTTGCTGCACTCTTTAGCCTGTCATTAATATTACAGTAACATTATTGTTTTATGATACCCTTATTATTTATTTCAGTTTAAATTCCTTCCAGGAATCACAATGAATTTTAAGCTTAAGCCTAATATACCAACATATAGACTAATCAAATACCGCAAAAGAATGTTCAAATTCAAACTTCTCCTAAATGAAGATGCCAATTCTAAATTACCCAGCCGTTCCAAAGTCAAGGAAGAGATTTATCATCTTATAAGTGTGCTTCTACATCAAATAAAACACACTGGCTTGATCACAAGTAGTGGCATAAAAACAGAAAATTTTCTGGTCGACTGTTCTGAGCATCCCTGGATCCTTTCAACTGATTTTGTCATTAATTTAAAAGATGCTGAGTTGGATAACTATCCTAGAATGATCCAAATGTGTTTCCGCATTAGGGAGGATCAATATATTAGTGGGATAGGATCGGCTAGTTTTGGAAAGAAAAGAA
This sequence comes from Oconnorella tubifera, assembly GCA_034700105.1. Lineage (NCBI taxonomy): Eukaryota > Metazoa > Annelida > Clitellata > Enchytraeida > Enchytraeidae > Oconnorella > Oconnorella tubifera. The sequence goes on along the minus strand of JAQIXG010001945.1, from coordinate 1,092 downwards.
AATATGTTTGTGTAGATAATAAGATTGAATCGATTACTGTTCATGATATAGTAGAATCAGTAAGTGAAACTGACAGAGTGATCAGTGGATCTAATAAAGTCAGGAAAATAAATGCGACTGTTAGAAAGATTTGTTTAGTTGAAGAAGGTAAAGATGTGGTTAGTGAAGACGGAGAGGCAGTAACATTTAGTAGAAATGATGAAGAAATAGCATTGGACACTTTGGAGCCAATAGATGATTCTGTGCAAACAACTAAAAGATTGAAGTCAAGTGACACAGATAATGAAATAAATGCTTTTAGTGAAAGTAATACAGAAATGTCAGTAAGAGATGATGATAGATCTGAATCTGTTAGTCCTGGAAATCTAATACCAGTGCAAGATTTGAACCAGAGATCTGTGCGGGAAATGTCCAGCATTGTCTCAGGAAATTTCAAACCTAAGAAAACATCAAGTTGCACAGTTTCAAGCTTTACAAACAATCAAAATGCCGGAGTTAAAACAAGTTCTAAAATGACTCCAGTGATCAATTCATTCGAATCACTTGGTGACAAAGCTGTAAATCAAGAATTGAAAACAAGACGCAGGGAATCGATGATTAACGTACAAGAACTGGAAGTAACGTCCCCCCTGGATTTGGTTGATAGATTTCATGAAGAATCTTGTACAGATTTATCCAATCCTGGGGATTTTTCCCATTTATATGATAGTTCACCAGATGGAAGTATTGAATTAAATGAAGAAAGTTTTGTACAGTCAACTGATGATACTTCTTGTCAATTATTCAGAAGTCCAGTAATTGGTAGAAATGAAGCAAAAATATCGTCTAATGCTAAAGGGTGTTTTGATGGGTTAATTTTGGATGAGGTTGACTTTGATGGCATTGTTGATGATGACGTTTCCTTATCAAGAAACTCAGTTGAAAGCGCGTGTGCAGCATCACGTTTCTGTGAAGTAGATATATCTGAAGATGTCAGAAATGTCGCTTCATGTCAGTCGACATCGTGTCAAGTTGACACTCTTGACAGAGAGGATATGACATTGGCATTAGATGACTGTCATGGTGTTAAAGAAATGAACTCATGTGATGTCA
>JAQIXG010001944.1:0-19427 GCA_034700105.1 Oconnorella tubifera | reverse complement strand
GTCAATTGAACACTGATATGTTAATTATTTATTTTGCTATATGGATTTGGGACTTACTTACTGAATGCCCCTCGTATTTATTGAGCCAGTTTGTGACCTCAACTGAACAATTTAATATCAACCAAACAAAATGAAAAAAGAAAGTTAAAAATTCAAGAAGAAGCAAGACTTACTGTTGATATAGAATCTGATTTGCTCCGTGTTGAATTTGTAGATTGTCTGGATCACCATTGTGATCACCAACTGAGAAACAATTAACAGAACATTTACTTTAAAAATGTAATTCTACAATTATATAGGTTATAATTTACAAGAACACATTACACTGCAGCAATTAAATAATTAACGGATAGATAGATACATTTATTTAGCAAATCAATGCATTATATAAATAAAATACATATTATGATTACCTTATGAAACAAAACAGCTAGGGCTCTCATAAAGACAGATTATCACTTAGATTATTACCTTAAAACAGTGTACAATGTAATAATATAATATTTATACAATGATAATGACATTGATTTCATTCGTTCAATCAATTAATGAATAGATGCTCTACCCGCTGAGCTACCTCATGAAAAAAAAGAAGATTAAGATGCAGGAAATGAGAAAATGATGATGATTAAAAGCAAGAAAGATGACAAACTTGCGACAGTGTATAGTGGACCTGAGTAAGGTGTCTGAGCGGATTGAATCAATGTGTGCGATTGAATTTTATTCTGATTCTGCTGTGAATTCTGCAGAAAATACAACGCCAATACTAATGTTGCAAATAAATATATAACTATTTTATTTAAATCACAAAAGTATATTTGCTTCTATTTTAATAAACAATGAAATTTATACATATTATAGTCGAAGCAAATATATAATCAATGATGTACATTTATTAATTAATACTGTATAAGTACTATATGGTACCCTAACAAAACGGTCTCGAATACATTAAAATAACAAAACAACCCCTTCCATTTAATTCATAAACCTATCTAACCCAAAACTTAACCCTAACCATAGTACTAATAATAAATTCAATCGTAACCTTCTATAGACCACAGCTTATAAATGTATCAGTGCATCTTAATGAGATTCCCTTATATCAAATCAAACCTGATAATTGGATTCCACCTTCATAATCTGTTGAACATCACTAGCATTCATAGATTGCATTTCTGTGAGATAAGCCTGTGTAGTCATTGTCAACAACAATACTTAGCACTTGTTTATCTACAATGATCAATTTAACATGAAAGTTATTTTAAATCACAAAAAAACATCATTACATGAATTTTTCAAAGTCTCTTCATTATCACAAAAAGTACTCCCTTATAATTATTAATTTATAATCATACTAGTAATAATAGTGAAATATATTAGCCATTATTCTCATTTTGATGCATATTATTCTCACTTAAATCCGTTTCCAAACATTACCATACCTATTTAAACTACTTATTTTTTTATTAAATGATTAACAAACTAAATTGTACAACATTCATGAAATATGATCTCTTTCGTTTCGATCAACCACTGTTAAACATAATTGCACAATTCATAAACTTCATATTTTCCAACAATATATCTCGATCCAAACACATTACGCATTGCCCTATTATAAAACAACTCAACAATACCGCCTGCACGCTCTCTCTCCACACGTTCAATCAAGCGTGACAACAATCCCGCACGTGTTCAAACACGCATAACGTGTCTCAACACGTCCCAACATCCACCAACTAAAATCCACGTCAAATTCCCTTCAAAATCCACTATATCCGCATAAAACAAAAAACCCAACGGAATATGCCGTTCGTTACTTATCCAATAAGCCAAAACGAAATAACCCCATACATAAGTCATCTAAAATTCCACCTTTGCTTATTCTCCGCTTAACAAGCCGCATATTCCGCTAAAACGACGTCATCGCTCTATTTAGCTTCCTGCCCCGTCGTCCCCGGATTCGGCTCGACGGACCGGGCCCCCCTAGGGAGGACGAGGCCCTCCGAGGGACCCCCGAGGCCTGGTCCCCCGTCGGACCGAACGGTTCGGTAAAACTAAGGAAATAAAAATAACAGTTGTCAAAGTTACCGTGGCTATGGCGGCGGTCGTGTAGGAACAAATGCGTTAGAATCTGCGAGGATGAGACTTTCAACCAATGAGATTAAGCTATGGATATATTATTGAACAACGAATTGTTTTGATTGGTTAGAAATATTATAAATGTCATAGATTTTTATTCTTTATGTTTTAATTGGTGATTTAAGAGGCGGGATTTAATGGCATGTCAACGGCAACTGTTGCCAGTTGAATGGCGTGGTCACGTGTAATGGGAGCAGGGTGTGGGGGGGAGGTCTTTATTGAAAATATAATTCCTTCTAATTATTACTATTTTTTAAAAAAAAAGAAAAATTGAACAAATCACTATCTAGCCGATTTGAAAATATTTAAATGGTGAATAGTTTTTTTATATAGTTTTCGTGGATTAGAGCCGAATGAATACGTGAATTATTATAGCACAAAAGATTAACTGCCAAGCTCAAGCCGTTTACTATTGGCACGCAGAAGTAAATACAATAAACTTTGTCGTAGACAAGGAAAACGTAAATTTGCTACATTAATATGTATAGATCTTCACTAACTAATTCATTTTATAGGGCTTATACGATTTGTACAGCAATTACTTTTGTAAACATTTAAAAATAATATACACTAGAGTTTAATAATTATTAGAATAAAAAAACCCGAAATTATTTATTCAACAGTGAAGAAGCAATAGATTTTACAGATTACACAATGCATATGGGCCCCAGTAAAATTTGTGGAGCCTTCTTGGGGCCTTTATCGAAAATAAATTATTAAAAAAATCAAATTTTTATTCCAAGAACCTGTACGAAGTTGTTTGTTTACTTTTATTTTATTTTTTGTAATTGAGAAATAATTAAATTATTATTTAATTATTTAAATTATTTATTGTTTAATTATTTAAATAACATTATTGAGAAATTAGTTAGGGTTAGCTTAAAATGTCCGTCCCAAATATTGCACCGTGCCAGGGTAATAATAAGTGAATAATATTAATAGGATTTTTATATTAAATTACATTAATAAAATATATATTAATATTATAAATAAATAAATATTAAATATTTATATTATTTAATAAAAATGTAATTAAGTCTGGTTTATATTATTATTTGAACGATGCGTTGATCGTATTTTTAAAAGTTAAGCGTCTTACTAAAGGGTGCGGCAAGTTAGTGAAATAGTGAGCATTCACGAAAATCGAATCTAGATCTGTCGCGTCCGAGTCTGATGCTATATAGCTTCACAGCTATCTGTAAAAAAGAAACTAACCCTAATCCTAACCCTAGCCATTAATAAAAGAGAAAAATAATGTTATTTATAATATATCAATATAGCAAGATGCTTAATTTGACAACAGCGACGTTATTCGTTAAGCATAATATAGACGTCAAAGTTTTGCAAAAAGATCTAAATCTACACAATAGCAGAGTGACCTTACACAATTCATAATTGTGTTCAAAATTCTAACAACCACATTTATTGTAATTTAATGATTATATTATTATTCACTTTATAAGTTTTGTTATAATATATGATTTTGTGTAGAGAAACAGAATCGTAAGATTTTAGAGCAGCTGGAGGAAGAAAAGAAAAGATTACGTATGCAGCAAGCTAAGACTGCTGGCCCAGCCGCATCAGCTGCCAATTCTGCGTAAGTCTCAATAAGTTGCCAGCTTGCCATATCGACAAATTTGTGTTTCTTTAAAAAAAAAATTAAAATTATCTATTAATCTAAATGATTATCATCATAGAAAGTTTTTTTTTTATTTTTTAACACTTAAACTATAATAGATGGTAGGATAACGAACAATCATAAGCTATATTGTACTTATTAAAAGCTCTTTCTTTATTAAATAAATAAAGAGTTTAAATCTAAAATCGCTTTTGTTTACCATGTTTGGACTCTGACACTTTATCTGATTTCCTTCCTTTTTATTTGGAAACATTTGATATTGCATAAGAAATTATAGTGATTATATGATTTTTATATATGTTGATTTATTTTACATTTTCAGTGGATCTGCAACTGTCCCATCTGTAAACGCTACACATGTTCAGGTATTGTAACGTTATATCTTCATTAGAGGCCGACCGAAAGCTAATTTCTGCCTTCAATTAATTCTTAATGGCGCCATTAAGTTTTTTTAATTTGATTTTCAGATTCAGTAATAAACTAGTATTTCTATTAATCTTAATGTTTAAAACAAATGTCAGAGCAGGCGCGAAATCTTGAGGAATGCTTTCTTTAGGCATATACATCAAGCGGTACATTCTTTCATTCTTTCGTTTCAAAGTGAAATTATTATCTGCAATAGCTGAAATCTCGCGCTGAATTTCTATTAAGAGCCCAATCAGATTCAAAGTTAAGTCCAGAGTGCTCAGACATCACGGATTATCAGACATCATCATATTTCATGACATGTGTTATGGACGAGAGAAGCAGAGTTAATTTATTACCAATTCTTTTAGCGCCAAAATCGCTGTCTGATAAGAGTGGTCGTTTTTTTGATAAACATCAGAAACATTCAGTAAATATCCAATTAATCAATGTCAAATGACTTTTAGGCATTCAACGAGAAAAATAGACTTTCGGTTAGCAACCTTAAGTCAGGATTAATTTTGGCCGAAACCGAAAGTTAAAGGAAAGTTAACTTTTACCTTTTGGCCGAAACCGAAACTCGGCCAAAAGTCGCCAAATTGACACTTTCGGCGCCGAAACCGAAACCGAATTTCGGTCGTCCTCTAATCTTCATTATTAACTGATTCAATTTTTTATATCTCAGCATTTCGATTACAGTCAAATTTAATTTATGAACTTTCGTAATAGCTTAATAAAGTGTGATTAAAAAAACCAATTTCTCATAAAGATTCTTATTGGTGTATTATTGGCTGCTATTTGACTAATTTCGCAGTCATAACATGCAGTTATTTCTAATGATAAAGTTCTAAAATATAATGAAATGCAGTGAAATAACACTAATGGCATGTTTCTGGGGTCTTGCTATTGATATTGAATTGATATTGAATGTTCAGATTCAATATCAATTTCTCTTTTAAACATTCAATTCTGACAGGAGATTAATTTAAAATGCATTGTGTACAAATTAGTTTTTTCTATAATTTTGTTTACTAGGATTCTTTGCCTGAGTCTCAGCATATGACAGCTGCGCAAAGGGCAGCATTACAGGCAAGCTTAGTTAATTAATGATTTATTTTAGTTACATTTTAAAAATCGTATAAAATATAGAGATGTTCATGTTTTAATTTCTTTTCATGATTTGTCTTTTACTGTTATTGCCGGCATTAAACTAAGCACTTTGTTAGTGGTGGGTTCCATGGGGCCTTTTAAATAGAAACCTTATCCTGGTTAAAATGTGCAGTGCATGCGGTTATTGCAGTCATCTTATTGCAGAATGTGTGTGCTGCTAAGATGTAAAAAGCTTTGAGTGATTTAACACAATTTTAAGAAATCATTACGTGTATATAGAATATTTAGATATGTGTAGAATCTGTATGCATGCATAGTATCTTTGTACATGCTACATTTGTTTAGAATTTGTACATGCATATTTATAGAATCTCTGTATATATATATAGAATCTGTACATATGTATAGAATCTCTGTTCATAAATATAGAATCTGCACATCTCTGTTCATAAATATAGATTCTGCACATATCTATAGAATCTCTGTACATATATATGTAAATTATATATTAGAATCTGTGCATATGTATAGAATCTGTGTGTATGTATAGAATCTCTACATATGTATAAAATCTCTACATATTTGTAGAATCTCTGTACATATGTATGGTCCTTGGAATTTGCCATAAAACCACAATATTATATATTTATATACTGTTCTTATTATTTTTAATTATTTTGCCGTTTCAGCACGCTCACGCTAACTCAGTCGGTTATTTCATAACTCAGGAATCAGCTTTTGGCAATCTTATTCTTCCCGTACTTCCTCGATTTGATAAATAACGAAACATTGTGATTAATTAGAATAATGATTAAACTCTCGCTTCATTTTAGTGTCTGTTTATCTTGTTCACATTTAAACTCTAGGTAACTTTGTGTTAGTTACTTTATAATAATTTCTTGTTATGATTTATTATTAAGTAGCTAAATATCTTAAAGTTTAGACTATTTTTCATAAACAATGTCAAAGACGTAGCTGTTAATTTAACAATATTTAGCAGAATTACAGTGTGTGAAACATTCTATTGAGCAGCAAAATTCAAAACTTGGACTGTTGGTTTGTGATCTGTCAAAACCGCCCTGACAAATCGGCCGTGACTAGTACTGACTACTAATTCTTAGGCTTCGGGTTGGGGTTAGATTTAAGTAAATTGTGTAAATCATAAACAGCAGGTGAAGTCAGCAGTGGTGCAACCAGGACAGGAAGGGGGGCGGGTTTCCTGTATAATTTTGAGTGATGACCTTTTATTTATGTTATCAATCAATTTTGGTCTAAAATTAATGTATTGAATTGTATTTAATGATCACTACGTGGTACATGTATTTAACGCAAAAAAGACATCACATCGCCACAAGGGAGGAAGGTTTTACCAATGGAAATTTTTACCTTCAATGGGTGGGGGTTATAACGTCCACAAGGGCCACAACTTCCCCCCCCATCCTTTCTCCTAAACCACTAGAAGTTAGGTGATAAAGAGATAGGAAGGCAATTTGTTGTTTAGATTCTATTTTGTAGGTTTTGCGTGTTAGTTCGTTTTCAAGTCAGTATTCTTGGATATCTTAACTTACTCATTAATTATTGTGCATTAATTATAACATACTGAAATATATAGTCTGTTATAGCTTGTAATATCATAAAACTAATAATAAAAGCCTTATGATATTATAATCTATGAAAACACTGAGAGTTTAGCGCTTTGATAAAATAGAGTAACTGAAAGAAGATTATAATTTATTTGAGACTACCTTGATACAAAATGTAGTGTTTATTAGCATTCTCCATTCTTTCTACCTCTCTCCCTTCCCACTAAAACATTAAGTCTCTGCCCTGTCATTTTGACTACAATTAAATCTCTTTCTAAGAAATTTAAAAGCTAATCCAGTAATCTTTTAAATTTTTGATAACATAAACTTTAATAAATAATACTTTGAAAATAATACGTGAGAGAAAAGTTAATAGAAGGAAGAAGAATCTCTATGCACCTGCAACAATTTTAAAATAAAAATATTTAAAAAAATTCAGTAAGTTTGACCAATTCTGGAAAATTACTCGCACGCTGGCGTAAATATGACGTCATTTTGTCTTACAGCCAGCAGCCAGCCACAGGCTTCAAAGCCTACGTCAGCGCATGCCACCCCCCGACTTCCCCCCCGTGTCCAAAATAATAAAAATAATTTTCAAGATAATAAATAAAAAAGTTATGATAAAAATGATATCCCTGAATAAGAGCTGAATAGAAAGGAATAGGTATAATAGAAAAAAAATTATGTCAACCCTGTACTCTGGGGAGGTAGGGCAAATCACCCCCCCCCCCCTCGCTATGGATCGTCCACTGTCGTAATCATTAAACTATCTGATCTGTGGCCTACACAAAATTCAAAAAGGACGTACACGGGGCCTTGGGTCCTAGTACCCGACTTCCCGTAGGCATTCGCAGAACACTGCAAAGGCGACAGGCTAGGGATTCTAGCAGCTTCGAACCCGCGGTAGCGAATCATAGCCATAAAGCGAGCTCCTCTACTCGTTAGGCCACAACTCATCCTGTTAAAATACTGACTTAATATTCAATTTAATTCAAGCGAAGTCTACTGTACTGCCTTGCATCTTATGTATAGTCGATGCCCACGACAGTATCAATGGTAGCATCACTCTAGTGGAAGCAGGAAATCCCCCCCCCGAAATCTCCCCCCCGGAAATTCCCCCCAAATTTGACCAATTTCCCCATATTAAAACATATTTACATTCAAACATTAGTCAATATCGATTTTCTGATTTAAGTTAAATTTTAATTAAAGACAAGCTCAGTCGATCATTCGTCTATTCAGATGATATATTAATTGAATTTGCGATTTTTCCTCTATGAAAGCCGAAAAGTAACTAACTTTCCGTAACTAACATATTTTTGATTTTATTTATATGGTGCTCACTATAACAATTAGCGCCGCTGCGATTAAATCTGCAAGTAACATATTTTTAGTTTCAATTGTGAGAAGCAAAATGTGAGAAATAAATATTATAAAATACCAGTAAAGTTCGTAATTAAGTAAGCAGCATAACTTCGGCTTAAACTTTATAAGCACCTAAGCACAATGTTTAGTGGTTATTAAACGTTTACAAAGCATTAATTATGCATATAGCTTCTAGAATATTTATTAATCATTTTTAATTTCAATATCTTTACAGTATTAACGTTTCCAATTTTAAACTTATACCATAATATGAACATTTCTTAACTTCATAGAGAATATGAATATTGTAGATCTTCATTAATCTTACAGTCTATACTAATCTACTTATATTAATCTCATTAACAGATAATTAGAATTAAAATGTCTCTGTCGCTCTGTGAAATTTTCATAAAGATTCACTTAGGTCTATAACTTAAATTACATAAAATGATATATAAGAAAATAATATCAAGAGATGTTTAGCAGTTAATATTGAATAATTAATCAATAATTAACAATTATGCAATAATGTAACTAACAAAAATAAATATTTGTCGTTAGTTACTTTAAATTATCTCTCTCCTTAAATGAATTAATATGACTCTTTTTTAAGTCTTCCTCTAAACTTGCACCTTTTATATTACAAAAAAACCTTTTAGCTTCAAAGGGGGGGGTTATAGCCATTATAACCCCTCCCCCCCCAACTTACCTACGCCACAGGGCCCTATAGGGCCTCTAATGCTGCAGGGCCCCACAGCTGATGTAGCTGGTACCAGGGTAGTTACGTCAATAATTTTTTCTAACCAAAAGCTTAAACCTTTAAAAACAAGAGCTCAATGAAACAATGCATAAGAATGTGCAAAAGAAATAAGCCGCTTTTACCTAGGCCTATTCAGTTTAGGCCTAATGTTGTTGTATTTAACGTATTATAATAATACAGTGGAAAACTACATGAGCATAGAAATCATCAGTTTATACTATTGTCATTAATTATGATTGTTATGTGTGATTATTGTTGCACAAAATACTTTTGTCTGGATCATTCATACAAAATTAACGTTAATCATTTGTTTTATTTAAATGCCACAAGAATTTTATACAAATTGTTCTTTCATTCCTGATTAAGATTTAAGAAGATCATTTTTCGCTTTTGCGATGTGAATTCATATTTATTTTCTCATAAAACACAAATTTAGTAACCTATTATGAATAATATATTTGAAGCATACTCTTCAATAAATATAACCAGTACAAAGATTTCTTTGTAACCGTTTACAATATATTGATATATTGTTGAAATTTGTTGGCTAGACTTTCATGTTGAAGTCACCATTGACACTATCAATATAAAATAGAACAGTTTTCACACTTCGATGAATGATGTTGTCAAAAATTTGTTCGTCTCTTTTGTCGTCAGCGAGCGATACCATTATTGCCATTTGATGCGAAAATAGTTCAATTAACACCAAAGAAGCAGTTATAGGCAAAATCGTATCACTAGACGCTTTGCAAAAGCATCTTATTATTTTGTAAAGAGATATTTGATAATGTATGAAAGTTAAAGCATATGATATAATATTAGTTTATAGTACAAATTATAGTAATAAAGGTATATACTTAGCAATTGAATTGTAAATGACTAAAATATTATCAAATATGTTTATTCTTTGTCCAGGTATTGATTTATAGATCTCCTAATAAATTTATTTTTACTAGTTATTATACAAATAGTTAAAAACTTTGTTTTTTAATTCGAATAATTTAAAATTCGCTAGATGGCAATCAAAAAGATTATATTTAAATAAGGAAAATACATAAAATACAAAGAGTCGTTTAGGAGTGACTATGGGATTATTTGGTCACCGGTGCTCATTTTGGGTAGGCAATATCTTTTTGTTGTTGTGCGAGACAAATTCATTTGGAGAGAATGACAGGCTTTCGATTAGTATTTATTCGATAGTTCTCTTCTGAAGAAAATCTCATCCATCGTTCAACTGATCGATCTTTTGCTCATCGATTTCTTTCGATTGAGTCGCTTTCTACTTTGTCAGTAATTGTAAATGTAGTTTCTTTCCAGTTATAACTTTTTGCTTTTGATTTAGTCAGTAATTTGTTATTTTGTAAATCTCGCGAAATTAAATCTATTTACATTATAATATAATCCTACACTAAGCTCTGTTTGAGTATTCAGAGTACTAGAGCTTTGTTCCTTTGTATATAATAAAGTCAGCATAGAATATTTTTGTCAGATTCAATAATTACTCACATTTAGAGCATCAGGACAACTTTGTAACCACTCCGGGTAACATTTGCCATTAGCATAAAGTCTCCGTTGTATATTATATACTGCGTTCTTTCTAAAACGCTGACACAATTATAAAGACCGTTTCATATCGCAAATATTTGCACCCCCGCTGAGACCGACCGACTGCGTAAATGTTGGTTTGTAACCAAATCGTCAGTTCTTCTTTCAAGTCGCACACAAAGTAAACTGTCGTCAGTCTCGTTGATGAGACGACGAGTTCGACACTTGATGACCCTGTTTAGAGCGAACGATAGAGCGTTGGAAGGGAGGAAGAAGTTTGAAAGCAATTCGATTAACTGGACGTTCTTTGTGAGTTGTAAATAAAGAGATTACGTGCCAGTGCATCGTGCTGGGTTTATATTGTGAGACGTGACGATCATTACTTTACAATGGTAATTAGGTAAAATAATTTAATAGTATACCGTTTATGAACTCGATTTGATTAAAGTTTAAAAGATTGTGAAGTTATGAGAGGAACTCTATGAAGAAATACAAAATCAAATCAGCTAAACAGGTCAGATCAGTTAAATTTACTTCCTTGATAAGCTTAGCTAAGATATAAAATTGTAATTTGCATAATATTACATTTATGCTGACTAGTGCGTGTGTATTAATTATCACGTCTTGCACATCCTTCAACCGTTATAAGCCATATACTGTAGCTTAAATAGCATTGTGGTGTTTCATGTGAAATAAATAAATAAATTTACAGTAATAAAAATTACACGAAACGCACTGACTGCTGATCAGTTTACGTGAGGATTATAAATAAGCCTATCATATTTTATAGCTGTTTGCAGCTGTATGTATGTATGTATTAATGTATGCATATAGTTATGTATTTATAACTATGATTATAACTACAGGTTTTTGAAGGATGTTAATTGCCGGTCATCAGTATATTAATGAAATTGAATCAATCAATCAATAATTCATATAGTTATTCAGTCAATTAATCAATCAATTTGTTATTACGTATTTCGTTATTACAGAATGTGGCGAGACTTTAAGACATTTCAGAAATATATTATCCATATAGGCCGTAACAACTATTTTTTTGTAACTGACCCTGTTTGTTATATCGACAAATTTTTATCAAGTGAAGAGGGGAGATTGACCGAAAATGACAAATTAAATTTATCGTAAAGTGTTCCACTAATTTTTCTACCAAATTTCAACAACTTTTGGCCGTGTTAGGCTAATTATAATAAAATGCAAAAATCTTGTCCAATTTTATTAACCAGAACAGCGATGAATTATCAGCACCCCTTCTCTCTATAAATTCTCTACTTATGATAGAGACGCTCTGCTCGTCTTATTATAATTATTAAACTGTCAACGTATGCTAACAATTGTAAAAACCTGCACCTTAAGATCGCGTTAACCTTTAACCCGCCCTATTAATTTGTTCATCAAACTGGGTTGAAGATGACAGCAAGCAGCTGAGCCAATAGGTCAGTTTGTTTGACAAGGCGACTTGAAGATATTTTATTCTGTACAAAGATCAAACGATTTACTAAAGCATTTCATTGTCCCACAAGCGATGGGAGAACAACAACAAAAATACAGCTTATATTCGGGTTAAAGTACTCATAATTGGCAGCGACGTTTTAATTTGAAATTTTACCGCTTTTAATTACAGTGTTTTGAATGATGGACTGTGACATTAATTAAGATTTACTTACTAATTATATTTGTTTTCTGAGCTCTGCTTAAGGCAGGTTTAATGTAGGTTTACACAATGCATATTATACAAAGCGTGATTGCAATCTATAGATGTTTTAAAGGATGCACATTTAATATTCGATAATAATTTTCGTTCTTTATTAGATAAATGGCCGTGGGTGATAACTATTGAGAAATGAGCATTTTTATTGCTAAATTTTCATTGTATTTACTCTTTCCAAGATTCTCCTTGATATCTTTTTATTCTCATTCATATTCCTAAATATCAAATAGGTATTCTTAACAGATCGAAATCGCTTCATCCCAGGTTCCATCTGCTATACTGTATAAAAGGCTCTGAAATAGAAATCTAATAGTCACTTTCAGACTTTTATCATCTTTTATTTTAAGTAGATATACGTTGTCGAGTTCTAAATCCAAGCAGATCATGTAAAGGATAATCATAGATAATCATCTCACTGTGTGATTGTCAGTGTTACTTTTCTGAATCAGCTGTAGTTTGACATATGTAATTACTCAATTTTTATCTAAGTTTCGATATAAATTGAGATTTTAAAATATGATATTATAATTTTTGTGTATAGGATGCCGCTTGAAAAAAGCAAATTGGAAGTAAAATTTAAATTAGGTTTGAACACGTACTGATCTAAGAGCCTTACTAAAGGGTGTCGCAAATTTAACAATACATTGCACTACAGGGAACTTTTAAATCACTCGGTGCACTATGATTTTAATTTCGAATCATTTGGTAGGGATTTTAATTTTATATAGCATGATTCTGAAGCTGTTGTAATTATTTTCTGAGCGGACAATAAATCTATAGAATTTATAAATATTGGAGTTTGGTTGTTATCACAAGATGTGTTGATAAATAAAATCAGCGGTAAATCATCGTAGTCATAATTCGTATAATAGAAGAATACATAAATTACTATCAAATGCTGGAATGTATACCTTTTCGGCTCACTGTCAATTCGATCTATTATATAACTTGGATATAATAAATTTAAAATTTTTTAATTTTTCACAAAACATTAGCCAAGACTAATAATAATTGAATTCTTTGAAGGGTATCGCTATTGTTGTGATTTTATGTATATTCTTTATTGTATATTTTATGGTTTAACAACTTCGAATATCTCATCTCTGATCATTTAAAATTACCTAAAATGGTCTAATATTTTCAATAAAAAACTCGGCTATTTTAAATGATGGTTAACTGAGCTCTATCCAAATAGCTCTAACTGAGCTCTATCTATCCTATGAGTCCCCCTTCTCTACGATAATGCAGAGACAAAAAGAAAGAAACCTTATTATAAATTTGAATGTTTCCACTCACCCGTTAATTGAAATTATTGATTTCTATAATATTTAATTCTTAGTTTAAACGATGCGCAGGTGACTATAATACGCCTATATCGAGAAGTTCAAAGGGCTTTGAATTAGAAGCACTTATAACAGGCAGCTGTTTAATGCCAGCAATTTGTTAACTTTTTGAAATAAACAGATGAATAAGAAGAATTGTATAAATAGAGTCATCGACATTGATTAACAGACTCTTTAAAATCCAAGGGTTCGTTTTTTCATAACGCCTCTCGATTGCAATTAAATCTCAAGAGAGAACGCAGATCATTAAATAATTTCTATATCGAGATTTAAGAGTGCTAGATATAAAGAAGTAAACTTGGTTTTTATCTAATCAGAGAGGTCTGAGAAATGAAAAATAAAATTATTGGCCAATTAAATGTAACCTGTTGATCTTAGCAGCGGATCTACTAATTATTTTTTCTAATATAAGTTGGATATATATAAGGGGGGAGGGGGAGTGGGACTAAAAAATTGCCTTTCACTTCAAATGAAAGCCAATTTCATTTGAAGTATTACTATTATTTAACTGTCCACTGTTATTTAATACCAGTTTGCCCATTCAGGATATTTTGACTGGTCATAAAAATGTAAATGCTATATTTCACTAAACGTGATTAGTATAAAATCAGCAGAAAAAAATTAGTTCAAACATTATAATTCGTAAAATAGAAACTATCTTTAAACTTATACTGATGTTGGTATTTCATTCAAATGCATGCTATAGTTTTTGTAAATTTATATTGAAATTCGACAATTATCTCATTATTTCTAAGAATTCTTTTAATTCACCTTTAATTCATTCATCTTTTTTTAATTAATCTATGGTAATAGATAATTTTATTTTGTAAATGCCCCCTCCCCTGCGATGTTAATTAATCAGTAATTGATTTTTGTCGAAAAAAACAATACTGATTAATATTGACTCTGAGTGAGCCGAACTGACTTTTCTAACGGGTACAAATTAATCATGGGCCGAATGACTTGTATTTATAGATACCAGCTATTATCACTGGATTAATTATCGATCGCTAATTGGATTAGTTATTAAACTGTAAATGTTTGCGGTGCTCAGTGCAAAAGGCTTAACAAGAGACTAATAGCTGAGAAAGAGAACCTAATGTTTCTAATTGCAAGTAACTCGTCCACCTGATCATTCGTCTATTGCTCTCATTGTAGAGGTGTCATTTTATTGAATGAGAATCTAATGTCTGCCGCATTGTCTACATCAGTGCACAATAGACTGATTCCGCTGCTGCACCTGAGGCAGGTGTATGTGGACGTAGAATGATGCTGGTTTAAGTGCTTGTCTAGCTAGTGTTTAGTCCAAAGAAGGTGTTCCATTGCAGCTGCTTTGAATGTCAGGCGCCGCGCAGGTATTAATGTTTGATTAAGCTATGAATAAGATTGATTGTTTCGCTTATAAATACTGTTGGCGACTCGTGGCGAGCCGTTTGTCAACTACTGAAGGAGATTGATGGTCGGTTGTCTTAATGATTTTTGTTTTAACGCTCGTAAGTTGTGTTGTTAAGCATCCGTATTTAGCATTAGACAAATAGTCATTATTATACTTTTTGTTTGGTTTATTTGAACTTTAATTTTATTTTGTGTGTAATTTGTGTAAGATTTTATGATCCTACACACTACGTATAAAAATCATCCCATTATACTACATATAAAACAAAGGGAAAGTTGTTACAATTATTAAATACTACATACAATTTCACTGTTTTTAACTAAAGACTACGTTTCAAAATTTTACTGCATTGTAATTTTATGTTACGCTGTCTCTAGATCAAATCTCCTGCTATATGGTTCGTTTATTTTTATAATATTGGTAAATAAATAAATAAATAAATGCTACTCAATTTTATATAGGCCTACCTACATTTATTAAATCATGATGCGTTAACTTATTCCCGAACTATACAGGATTTATGAGTACATTTGTTATCAATAATATTTATTTTCTTCATAAACATCCAGTGACTATTTTATGGTAATTTAATGTTTTATTTCTATTCGAACCTCATAACCTCGCATACAATTATGTCCGGAATAACTGCCAGGATTTTAGCTTAGTTAAAATCTCCGAAAAGTCATTAAGGCGCCGAACAGCCTTTCTCATTGATTCTCAATGTACCGAAAAATACTCGACGATTAACCTAAACAGTTGCTACTTCTGCGGGGTAAAGTCAATTCATATACTGGGAAACTCGATTAGTAGAAAACTAGGCGAGGATTTAAAACTCGTCTACTAGGAATCTGACCAATTAGAAAAGTTGTATATATTAACAGAAAACGTTACATTTAAAATAAATTTCGTTATTTATAGTGATTATTTATTAATGGATGACCAAAAAATGTATAAGAATAAGGTGATTATAATTGTGGAGCAGAATCTAAAAACATTATAAATAAAGGTTATATATGAATATAGAAAAACTGAACTCTAGTTTTTCTAAACTTTAAACTTCTAAACTTTAGTAACTCTAAAAAATTATCAGTAGGCAAGTCTGTCAGTAGATTATTTTTTCCGTAAGGCGAGGTTAATGGAATGCGAGGTCCAGAGTTGACGAAATATAGTAGACAAGTTTCCTTTAAGCCAGTTTCCCAGTAGACGAATTGACTCGATGTTGTATTACACTGTACCTGTTACAGTTGCGGATGAAAGAATTTTTCAATTTTTATCTGCAGCTCTGGCAGTTGTTTTATAACGAACATTTCACACCTGCTTCCTTTGACTATTACCTAGTAGTTTGACCTCAATTAAATAGTCCATTAGCTTCAAATTCTGGCATTTACATGAATCTTTATTTCGATAAAAAGATTGAGATGAAAACTTGTCTTGCACAAAAATGAGCGAAGTAAAACTATATACAATATACAATACAATATACAATAAAATAACTTAAAATATATGAGGGGAATGTATAACTTTAAAATGTCAATAATTATAAAGAATGTAATTTTTATCAGTTTAGCAAGTTGAAAGGTTTGTTTTATATTCTATAGCTCTATCCGCCCGTTCGTTGAGTCAAACACTATTTTTAAATGTTTAAAAAATTATTTATTTACTTAATTGATTGTCTCGTAAATTTTACACACGTTTTTACACTGTTTTGTCTCGGGAACTATTGCTCAGATAATCAAATTTGCAATTAAACATGTGTAAATGTTTAATTGCAAATTTGCATTTAGACGTTTACAAGATAACCTTAAAAAGTATGAGTAATAATTTATAGTTTTAAATTTGAAAGTTTTAATGTCCTAAATTTATAAACGATGGTTAATATTTTTAGCGAACTGGAAAGTAAATTAATTGAAATATATTATATAAACATTTCATCATTCAATTTACATTATGGTGCAGAGCTACACCTGTGTAACAGGAAATGTGCTTCTAATAATAACTTATTGCGTTCTGTCGTTTATTATAATGTATGGTTTATGTTCGTGAAAAACCATAGTAATATTTTATCATAATTTACTTAATTACGCTTAATTAAACTCTACATTACTTTAGTATATAAATTATGGACAACTACATTTTAAATTCTAGTGGTAACTCTCCATTTCTTAATTAAACTTCCATAGAAATTTCCATAACAAAAAATTAGTGTAGTTGAATATATTTACTTTATCGGAAGGAAAAAATGGTCAAATATTTCCTTTACTTTTTGCCAAAAAGATTCCCCTGTAGAAAAAGCTGTATTTAAAGCACTATAAAAATGTCATATAGTTCGAGATCTTTTCTCAGTTCTTGTATTAATTACTACTCACTTTTTGATCGATTGCACGAAACCGTAACTATTTGACACGTTTTTAATGCCTTCTTCTGATATTAGCACTTCTTTTTCTAAATGACACAGCACTGCATTGCTGGATACCACTGAGTGCGAACTTCCTGTATTATACACGAAGGTTAGAAAGTTTTAATTGGATTATATGCTTTCCAAACGAACTGAATTGACCAATGTAATGTTGTAATCAGTTTTCTCACTGGATTATCGTCGTTTTATCCATGTTATTACGTTTAACCCGATAGTATAATATTCTACGAGCAGGGGGGGGGGGGTGCTGAATTTTCTACATTGATCGAGTTAGTTTATACTATAAAAAGTAGATTTTCGTTAGCACCGTTTTCCTTTAAAATTATTGCAAGTAGGTATACTTTGACTTTATTAATCATATGTAGAAGTAATACAAATAATGTAGTTCTACTCTGCATTTGTTTTATGCTATATATCTCTAGTAAATTTATAGTATTCAATACTCATTCTTGAATATTGAATGAACGTTTGATTTAGTAAAAAATGAAGAAACAGAAAATAATCGCGTCAATTTCCATGCATGATTACAACATGAAATAATAACTACAAAATCTGATTTCAACAAATGAATACAATAATAATAATCTTGTATTAATTTTGTTGTTCAGTTGATTAACTCGCGTTAACTTAGCCGCATTTGATTTAGCATTATTAAGATCAATAATGCTTCTTGATTTGCTTTTAAAGCTTCAAAGACTACTTGGTTTTGTTTTGGAGTTTTGACAGTAATTTTCTGAGCTATTTTATTCTTTGACATTTCCTTTTACATCTCTCATTTGTATGCAGTTTTGTTTCACAGACTCTATGTGATAAAATCTAGATCTCTGTTCGCTCAATTTATTTTGTCTCCATCTATCTTCTGATCTTCGATCACTCCTTCTCGAACTCTGACATTAAATACGAATACTTTGTATACGATTTTTTTTTTATAAAATTGCATATAAAGTATAAATAAGAATAAAGTATAAAAATATTCGTTTTTGTAGATCGCAGTATAGTGTCATATATTTTTTGTATGCACACTCTTATTTAATTGTTAGTAATGAAATGCATTTTCAAACAGCGCTATGATATTTAATTTATTGAGATATTTTAGTAAATTTGCAAATATTATAATAATTTATTATCTGACATTTTCTACTAAATTACTCTGTCTCTTTTAAAGCTCAATTTGTTTATTCCAGAGGAGGAGGCAATTTATATATCCAGAAACATATCTTTGGGGAAAGAATACAGTGATTCAATTCGTGAATCGATTTCATTGCAAATTAATAAATAAATTATAGAAGAATTTCAATCCCACCCTCCATGATCATTGTAATGTTTTATTTCCGAGTGAAGATAAAAACTTATTTACACGAAGGAACAGAAGGTTTTATTTTAATAAAATAATTTTATACCAAAAATAGAAACATACTTGTTATATATATCTTTCCTTTAAAAGTCTCTTAACCTCCATTCTCTTATTTCCTGTTGCTCTGTCTATCATATATCTCTCCGTCTAGTCTTCACGCACAAATGGAATCGTAAATCAGTAGCTCGATATTTGCTCATTATTTTCTTCTTGCAATCAATCAATTTGGACAAACCTCTGCATGCAAAGGGCCTCGTGTTCAAACGCCAGGTTCGTCATAATTAAAGTTGCGATGAGAGCAAGAACTGGTTGTATCCGCCCCTTCTACTGATCTTCGTTCTTCCTCCAACATAACTACATGAGACGTGTAGTTTATTCACCGGTTGGTTTGGTCAAAGAATTAGGGTTGATTGAAATTTAGAAAAAATTTGGGACAACGCGTTTTAGATTAGACGAGGTACATAATAATATATAACGATATTGTCTTATATGTGTGACGACATTTTAATGTAAGCCTAATAATATAACGTAAATATAATATAAAGCATATAGTAAATTAACAATATAATAAAAATGTTTTGGGTGTGCCAAAAACATTCTAGTAAAAATGAAAATAAACGTTTTAGTTTTTATCTTC